>CAJFCY010000279.1:0-19162 GCA_904066265.1 Eimeria zaria | reverse complement strand
AAGAAGTATCATAAGTGACAGAGATCCGAAGTTCGTCAGCGCATTCTGGCAATAACTCATGGAACAACTCAACATAGACCACAACATGACCACCACGAACCATCCGGAAGCAGACGGGCAAACGGAGCGCACCAACCGCACGCTGGCTCAGTAATTACTGCTCTACACTCAGAATAACCCAACAAAGTGGCTTGATTTCCTTCCTTGTGCACAATGGGTTTATAATACAACGATACACGCTTCTATCCGTTGTCCTCCAGCATCTCTCGTTTACACCGAAATGCCATTGGCTGACCTGGTCTTGGACCTGGCGGTCGGCAGCTAGCCCCGTATAAATGCGGCCTCAGACTTTCGCATACAGCTAGCAGCAGCACGGGAATGTACGAAGGAAGCACAGGAACGCCAGGCTAGAAATTAAGACAAACGACGTTCCGCTATCGCTTTCAACCCAGGGACCTGTCGATTCGCATGCCCTCCGTAGCGCGCAGGGGGGCGAACAGCTGAGGAAATTTGCTATGCGCTGGGTAGGACCGTTCGCAGTCCGTTCTCGTGTCAATGCATTGGCTTATATTGTGGATTTACCACCATACAGGAGATGTCATCATACGATAAATGTTGGTTTTCTAAGGAAGTTTCGAGAATCCCCAAAATATCCTCGTACCCTTCGCACTCAACAAAAGAAGCGTCACAGAGAGAGCGAGCAGCTGGGGGAGACGGAGGTCCTCGACACTCGTTTAACAACGCGCAGAGGTCAGGAAAAACGGAAATATTTAGTTCGGCGGGCAGGCGGAAAGCATACAGAATGGGTGTCTGAGGAGCAACTCCGTAAGTCTATACCAACGGGCTATCTTCAGGCTCTCCTCAGCTCAACAGCAGCCCCAGCAGGCACGGAGGAGCGGCCTACAGCTTAGCTGTAGTTTATTTTTCTCTGCATTGCTTCCCCTACCGCTACAAAAATTTGGTTGGCTATCTTCCCTTACATGGTTTTTTGCAATACGTTCCCCTTTATTGTAGCATGCCTTCCGTGCAGTCGAGCCGTGCCCTACGTTAAGTTGAGACGCGTGCACTGACTGGTGCGTAGACTACCTACTAACGCAGAAGGATGCGTTAAACATTGCCTATCAAGTTAATACATGCAGGAAAAAGGGGGCTTGGATGTGCCTAGATTTGGAGCTGCCGTGCAGCACGAGTTGCAGCGAGGTGCGCTACAACAGATGCCGGGCTGCCCCAACTCCCCGTGCTCAGGCGGCCGAGTGGCAGCAATATGGCTACCTAAGCTCAGGGGAAGGAGGCTAGCTGCTTTGACGGACTCTTTTCTTATAAGTATTTGGCTTTTTCGCAGCTCACGGTAGTCCTTTGATAAGATCAAGGACTCTCGTTACAAACGGATAAGGATGTGTTCTACAATTGCCTATTGAGTTAGCACATGCAGTAAGAGGGGGGTTAGATGCGTCTAGATATGGGGCTGCCGTGCAGCACTAGTTGCAGCGAGGTGTGCTGCAACACATGCTGGGATGCCCCACCTCCCTGTGCGTAGGCAGCCGAGCGGCAGCACGACGGATGCCTATAGGTTGGGGAAAGAGGTCAGCTGCTTTGACGGACTCTTTTCTTATAAGTATTTGGCTTTTTCGCAGCTCACGACTGTCCTCGGATAAAACCAAGGACTCTCCTTGCATAAGGCATGCTATTGTAGAACATGCTACAATCGAAAACTCTCGTTACATCCCAAAAGGCGCTGGCCTCCTTCCCGAGCCCTTAGCCGGCCAGGGGCCCTCTGCCTTCGCTTGCCTCCTCCCCCGCAGACGAAGCAGCCTGGCACGGACTACAACTCAGCTCGTGCTGCACGGCAGCCCCACATGCCAGCACACCCAGCACCAGCAATACCGTTTTTCTGTATGCACCACCACTATAGACAATTTTTAGACGTTTGCGTCTCCTTTAGTAGCCAGGCTGCTTAGAAGTAGTTGTACACATGCCATTGTCACTTAAGGCATGCGTAGCATACCTTGCTGCAACTAATAATGCAAGGCAGCCCCGCATGCAGGCGCAAGCGACACCTTCTCCGCCACATGCATTATCTATGCTAAAAAATTGTTGAGCAAGGCCACGTGAATGTCCCTGCGTCAACTTGAACGGACTATCTTACATACACACTGTTCCGATCGCATTAGGCCCTTCGTTGTGGGTTTCGGTAGAGTAGTAACACGGGTGACAAGCAGCATGTAGTGACGATGGAAGCGCATATAGACCGGCAATATAAGTATTAAATACTAATGTGGGGAAATACAATGTCTGCAGAAGGATAAAAGTCACTCTTGAACAGGCTGCATGCTGTCCACTCGGTGCGCCCAGCAGCAAACAGGAAGTGCAATTTGTATGAGCAAACAAAAATCAAATCGAATTTTTATTGTCACCTAATAAGTTGGAGCCCGTTACATCCACTCAATATCAATATAACCGCTCAATAAGCAAAAATTCGTTTCAACACCATGGCTGCTGCAGCGTCAGCCTTGTCAGAGGCAGGGTTCTGCGCACATGTTTCTCTGGGCAGTTAAAAAGGGTCTTCTTCGCCATCCCCAGTGTGCAGACAAACTTAACATTCGTTCAAGGACGAATAAGCTGAAGACAAACTTAAATGATTGTACCCGCGTTCTGGCACGTGGTTTATACACGAGCGGGCTGTCTGAATCGCTGTTCTAGTGCTGCGTGTGTTCTTCGCGAGCTGCAAATGACTCTGGCCCTTCGTAACCCATTCTCATCCTTTGATGAAGTCTGCTTGACTTAGCACCGTTGTGTCTAGGCGTCGGAGGCGCAGGCGGACGCCTGCGAGGCGTCGCGTCTGCGAGAACGGCGCAGATGGGAGACCACACGAGGGCCCACGGGGGCTGCCTCCCCTCTGAGGGCCCCCAGGCGGATGCCATTGACGCGCGTGCTGAGGCAGTAGGGAGCATCTATAGTAGCCAGCGGCAGCGGGGAGGCAGCAGTGCTGTTCCGCACAGGGGGTGGGCACATACCGCGCAGCAACAGCGACGCTATGCGCAACTGTGCACACGACTACTCCAAGTGCTCGAACGACGCTGCAACACCCAGCGGGAAAACCAGCAGCAGCAACAGATGCAGCAACAGCAGCTACAGCAGGAGCACAGGGTTAACGGCTACCTGGCGTCCCTGGCGCATCGTGCGAGAGCTTGTGCAGAGGCCGGCGACTCGCGTGGCGCAACTGCAGCAGTTTCTGCTTTTTTGCGGGAATATGGAGTTGCTCTAGGCGTGATGTTTGCTTCTCATATGCAGCAGAAGGCTGACGACGCCACCGAAAGTGATAGAACAGAGGCAGCTCGGGATGTCCTGCTGCTGCTTACTGCCCACTGCCGCTGCAGCACAGCAGCGAACTCAGCAGAACTCATGGTGCAGCGACAGGTTCTGGGATGCGCCGCTGCCGTATTCCGCGCAGCTCCTCAACTGGCAGCCCCAGGGTCGGCTGCAGTGGGAGAGGCCCTTGCTGCTGCTGCAGCTGCCGCTGTGGCGCTACACCGGGTGCTGGGGTCAGAGCCTCGTCCGCGGACAGACCGAGGGCTGCAGCGCTATTTGAAGCAACAGCAGCAGCAGCAGCACTTTCTAGCTCTGGGGATGGCTGCTGCACAGCCGAAGCATGTGGCACTCATTAGAGCGCTTCTCCTGTCTATTCATTCGCTCTTAGGCGAGTTGGCGCGAGCAAGAAGTGCGCGTACTGCTGCTGCTGCTTCTGGGAGAGGCCTTTGTATTGCAGCGGACGCTGCGGGCCCCCGTACGTCTGCGTTGGCTCCTCTTGGTGCAGAGGGCGAGTCAAGCGTCGAGCTGCTGCTGCTGCTGCTGCCTCTGGCGCTTGCGCAGCCAGTTGCTTCTGCTGCGCTGCAGCAGCTGCGGAACACTGCTGCTACATCAGGTTGGGGCCCGTCATGCGGCCTGACGACGGACTTCGCCTCAACCCAAGAGAGCGATCTAGACGGCAGCAAGAGGCGCGGCTCCCCTGCAGCAGCATCTGCTGCTGCTTCATCTTCTGCTGGTGTGGGGACCCCACCAGGTGTCATCTGGAGGAGGGGCCCTGCCCTTTGCCCTGTGGGGAGCTGTGTCCCCTTGAGGGCCTCCTGTTCAGAGGAGGAGGCCCCTAGTGCAGCTTTGGATAGGGGTCCCCATACCAGTTCCGTGCGTCTTGAGTGCCTGCGGTGCGTAGAGGGGCTGCTGCGACTGTGCGGCAGAGAGCTGTTACCCTACTGGGGTTTGCTCCTGCGGTACAAGAGACCCTCCTTACTGGTAGCACCGGCTCCAAGCTGGAACGCTGCAGGGTGTCGTCTGCTGCGAAGCGCCGCCTCCTCAGCAGCAGCAGGGGCTGCTACGGACCCGCAGAGGGGGGGGGCGTTGCCCTTGCCGCCGCGGACTACAGCAGCAGCGTCAGCAGCAGCATCAGCTGCGGCAGTCGCTGCAGCAGCAGCAGCAGGAGAAGCAGATGAATGGCTCCGCCAGCTGCTCGGGCTGGAGCGAACAGAGCAGCTCGAGCTGCAGTGGAGCTCTCTCGTCATTTCCAAAGAAAACCCGAAAGTGCGTTCACTAGAACCTCCCTGGCATCTGCATGCGAGCTGTCTAGAGTTTAGGGCTTGTGCTGTAGGCTCTTGACCTCAAATGTTGGGTCTAGGCTTTAGGGTTCAGGGCTACTTCTTTGTTTTGGCTTCCTTCAGGTGTGCAGAGCAGCTGTGAGTTGTGTGTGCGCTCTGCTGGAGGCGCCGCCGCTGCGGCAGTGGCCGGCGCCCTCGTCTGCCTGTGCCCGTTGCGGCCCTGAGGCACTACTGTTGCGGTCGAAGGACTGGGAACATCTTTTGGGGCCCTTGGGGTTTGCAGGAGAGGGACCCTGTAAGGGTGGAGTCCTCTGTAGGGGGCTCCGGGTTGCTGGCCGCACCCACAGCTCGAGGTCTGCTGCTGCACCCGCCGGAGGCCTGGGGGCCTTCACCTCCCTCTCCCATACGGTGCGCCAGGTGTCGCGTTGCGCCCTCGCCTGTCTCCTCGGGGTTGTGCGTTGTGGACTGACGGAGGATACAGTTGCAGGAGGGGGGTTCTCCTTGAATCCCGGGATTGGCGCAGAAGGAGAAGCTGCACCAAAAGAGACAGCGGCTGCTGCTTCTTCCCGTCCGCTGGCGGCGGAGGCAACTGATGGTGCTGCTGCACATACAGCTGCGCGCGCAGATGCGGACGCGTCGCCAGCAACAACAGCAGCAGTACCAGCAGATGCAGCAGCAGAAGATGGTGCGTTGTGGCAGCATAGCTCATGTATCCCGCCGGGCAGCACCGTACATACCCCACTTACCCCTGAAAAGAACAGCGCGTCAAGCCAGGTTGTAGTGGCCCTCAGAGGTCTGGCAGAGTCTCTCCCAGCGCTGCCTGTGGGGCTTCTGGAGCCGGGTATCTCGGCTGCTGCTCTTCGTCTTGTTCACCCCCTGGTGTTGCTGCTTGCGGAGACGCTCGATGCGAAGCTGCAGCAGCTGCTGCTCCTGCCGCAGCAGCAGGAGTTGGCGTGCTACTTTTGCTCCGGCAACAAAGCAACCGAAAACGCGGGCCCGGAGTGCACGATTCTTGCTGAATCTGCTGCCAGTGTTGCGCAACGCAGTCATGCAGCAGCAGCAGTAGCAACAGCAACAGCAGCGTCAGCAGTAGGTGCTGCTGCTGCTGGAACTATTGCTGGCGGACCATCTTCCATTCATCCAGATAAAGGGATGGGCTTCGGCATCTACGGAACGGCGGCCAAGCGATTACAGTTTACAGGTACACCGCAACATGACGAAGATACAACTCAGCATGGTGCAGATACACCTCGGCATGCGTGCTTTGCGCATGATGGCTTTGAAGCCTTCACTGGGCAGGTTTTGGCGAGAGGTCCCCATGCCTTGCGTTTGGTGGTCCCGGCACTGGGGATGATTGCTGCAGTGGTGGGAGGCAAAGAGAGGCAGCCCCAGATAGCGGAGGCGCTGTTGGCGCCTGTGGGGAGGGGCGCGCGTGTAGCGGGACCCTCTTGTCTGGCTTGGCTCCTGTGCAAGGCCTTGCATGCGCTGCTGTCTCTCCGTTCCAATCCTGCTGCTTCTCCAGGGCCTCCTGCGATGGAGAGGGGCTTTGGGCCAGGCTTCGCAGGCGCCGGGGGAGGAGGGCCCCAGAGTGTGCACCAAGAGACCCGCTGCGGCGGGGGATCCACAGCAGAGGGCCTCCAGGCAGGCCCCTCACCGGCTTCACGCTGCAGCTGCGATGCATTATCAACAGCAACAGCAGCGTGTAGCGGTTGGGCGGTAGCCGCTGCGGGGGAGGGGGAGAAAGGGCCCTGCAGCAACTGCGAGCGACAGGTGCAGGCTATCTTTGGCGGGATGTTTGCAACGTTGCAGGCCACCAGTCGGCAGTATCCGCAGGTGCTGCTGCTGCTACTGGATTGTGACGATGGGAGCCTCGTTGCAACATGTGCTGCTGCCTGTCTCCCCAGGGACACCGAAGGCCCCTTCCTCGCGATGCTGCGCTCGCTGTTGTCTGCGCCGTGTATGTCCCTCCGCTGCAGGGGGGTTCAGCTAGCGCTGGACGTTTTGTGCGTTGCATCTCAAGCGCCTCTAAAAGATGTAAGGGGAGCCGTTCCGCCAGAGCCGATGCCTTGCGGTGGCCTCTCGCCAGGGTCCCCATGTGGACCTCTGCAGGGTCCCCACAGCGATTACCCCCTGCACAGGTCGCGCGCAGCCCTTGTTGCGCTGCTGAAATCGCACCTCATCACGCCGCTGCTGGCAGGAATGCTGTCGACAATCTCTAAACAGCAACAGGGGCAGCAGGAACAGCAGCAGCAACAGAAGCAACAGCAACAACGGGGCCAGCAACAGCACCCGGAACTGCTGGTGAGCGCGAGTGTGTTTCTCTGTCGGCTGACATCAGAAGAGTGGCAGAGGTGCCGCCTGCTGAGCCCTGATGTTTTGGAAGTTTTGAGGGTCCTCGTAGCGTCTGAGAGGCCCCGCAACGTCCGGGTCGCTGCTGCGACGGCCGTGGGGGCCTTTGCAGCACAGACGCAGATTGCGCAGCAGCAGCAGCAGCAGCAGTCGCCTGCAACTCCTTCGGAGGACGAAGAGGAAGCGGCAGACAAGACAACAAATGCAGCACAGGATACAGCACTCGCTCAACAGCATCATATAGTTGGTGAGGACACCCTGCTAAGGGAAGCCTTACAACTTCTGCTCCTTCAACTCGAAGACCCTATTCACGACATGCGCACTGCGGTGCTTGGTGCCCTGTGCGAGGCAGCGGGGGCCGTGCAGCAGCATCAACGGCAGCAGCAACAGAGTGAGGAAATGAAGCAACAACGGGGAAAACCGAGCCACTGCATAACGGTTGTGGGAGGGGATCTGTGGGTGGATGTTCTAAAGGGCATCAACGACGTGCTGGAGCAGCAGCAGCAGCAGCAGCAAGTCAACAGCTATTCAGCAGCCGCGGTGGGGCTGCGGGCAATCGGGGCGGTGGCTCCGCTTGTTCTTCTGCTGTCTGATGGGGAGCCGGCGGGGCCCCTTGAAGCCGAGGAAGGCGTAGACAGCGGTTGCAAAGGAACCCCTGAAGGGGCTTGCCTGGGGGCTGGGGCGAGGAAGACAGGGGCCAACACTGCATGCAAGCGAACGCCCTTCGATGAACTGCGGCGTTCGTTGGCGGTGCTGGCTGCGGTGCTGCTGTCCGCAAGTGGCGAGGAGAAAGGAGAAACATCGGGGCCGCACACGCAACCCTGCAGGGGGCTGCAGCAGGATGCTGCAGCCCGGCAACGCGAGAGCAGCTGTTGCAGAGAGGGTGATGCTTCACAGACCAACACCTCAGGCGCGCCAATCCGGTCACAGCCTCCTGGTGCTGTGGCTATTGCTGGTGCTGCCGGCGGGGGGCTTAGGCAGCTGAAGCTGCAGTGGAACGCATGCAACAGCATTCGGCTGCTCTTCTCTGCGCCCGCCGCTTCGCGGCTGTTCACCAAAGAGTGTATCAAGTGAGTTACTGCTTGTTTTTGTTTACTGTTGTTCGTTCACTATGTAGCTGTTTGTTTTTCTGCCGCATTGGGTGTTTGCTGGTGCTGTACGCTTGGTATGCGGGCTTCCTGCTCAATGACGCTTTGTGGTGTTTCAGCTTATTGGAGCTGTCTTCAGTGGCAGACTCCTCATTTCTTCTCTGAAAATGTTTGGATGTGCTTTGCTGCACCGCCTGGCCTCAGCTCTGTTTGTCTTTCGGGGAGAGGGGGGCGGAAGTTTCGTGTCTTCTGTTATTTGGTTTGGCAGCAAGGGTGCTGAAGTGCATGCTTCCATGTATGCATGCATGCATGCAATTTGAAACCTTCGCATGCATGCATGAGCTTCAGGACCGGTGCTGCGCATATGCAGCATTTTGTGGAGGAGACGTTACCCGAGTTTACATGTCATGGCCACCTCTCGACGCATTCAGCCGTCCTTGATTGTTCGGTGTCCGCTGCAGCGTTTGTACCACCGTTTCTCATGCACTTGCTGCTGCATGCATCTGCTTCTGCATGCACATGCTGCTGCGCTGTAGGTTTTTCTTGCCGCTTTGGCGTGGGGTCTGCTTGTGTTTGAGGGCCTCTCACCTCACCAAGGTCCGCAGCCACGCTGCAGCAGCACTGGAGGCGATGCTGCAGTTTGTTGCCCCTGACCCAGCAGAGGAAATGCAACTAGAGTTCTCTTCTTCTCTTGACACGCTGCAACTGCGCTGCACCTGCTTCGTGGCGCCCCTTCTCACGGAAGCCTGGGAGGCCCTAACAGCTGCAGCGGCGGAGACAGGAACAAAGGGGCACACACACATTGGTACGCACCTATGCTTTTTTCCGAGAATCCGATTGAGTCATTCACATGCATGCATCTGCTTTAATATTCTTCTGTGCGCGCACTACACCAGCAACTGCATGCACCTATCCGCTTCGAAGAGAGAACAACCCACGAAAGACAACGGGTGCAGACAGCAGCAGCAGCAGCATGCCGTATAAAGGGTGGCAGCGTGCTACGAAGTTCGACAGGGTTTACGGGTTGTTTGTGCTGGGGTGCTGCAGGCTCTTCGGGCTGTGGAGAAGAGCGCCGGCGGGTGGGGCGCAGCGCACCGCCTCCGCGGCGACAGGAGTGCCTGCGGTCTCAGCTGCAGGAGTTGATGGAAGGGAGCTTGATACAGCGGACACAGCGGCTGTTAGCAGCATCTGAAGCTTCGCTTGCTGGCGCCCTCAACCCAGTGCAGACGGGAGCCCCTTCCCAGCCTCTCCCCTGCTCTTCGGTCGTCCAAACCGCAACGGCCGAGCGGACGCGCAACTGCTGCTGCTCGCAGGAGAGGGCGGGATCGCCTGCAGTGTTTGCTGCATTGGAGGCCCTTCGACGGGCAACAGAGGCAGGACTCCAGGACAGAGGCTTGCTGGGGGCTACCCAGCTGCAGCGCAAAGACGTCTTTATGTAGTTTTTCCTTCCGTGCATGCAGAGCTTCACATGCGCCAGTGCTCACACACCAAAATGAAACCACGACAGGCACGTGTGCTAAGGGAGAAAAAGGTACACTTCCTGTGCAACCTGCACCCGGCAGCTCGAATCAGCTCGTTAGGCCACTTATTAGCAAACAGCCGCACAGGATCGAGTTCGTAGTCTGAGTACACCCGGGGTTCTGGCGAGGTCTAGCTAAGGCTTGGTTTTGTTCGGGTTTAACTTGGGTTTTCCTAGGGTTTCGTTACGGTTTTGTTCAGTTAAGGTTTAGACATGATTTAGATAGGGTGTAGCTAGGGTTTATTTTGAGTATGAATTTGTTCATTCTGTGTTTGTGTGGATTTTTGTTAATGTTTTGTTTCCGTGGGGCGTAGGCTAGTTGGTTTCCTCTAGGGATTAGTGTAGTTCGAATCCTGTTTTTGTTTACTTAGAGTCTAGTGTACAGCTTTTACTGCTTATTGTTGGCGACTTCGCGCGAAGGCCCATGCTCCCCGTGGCCCAGGCGGCGGCAGGCAGCAGCGGCTTCAGTGCTGCCGTTTAATTCGTTGTGTTGTGTCATCTTCTTCTGTGTCAAGGAGGCCATGCGGTTGGCTTAATTTGTACTTGTGCATGTACTACACAAGCAGCTGAATACCCCTATTAACTGTGAAGAGATCTTTCTGTCTATCTAACCCTTCAGCCATAAGCCTCAAACCGCCCCTCCCCATACCGCATTTCAACTCGTAGGCACGCGCGCGTAGTACTGATGGCAGCAGAAGAGTCCTTCTATGGCCTCTTTATACAACGTAAAGCTCTCTTGAGTTAGCGGAGGCTGAATATCCAGCCGCTGCGGGTGGGAAGGGGTAAGCAGTTGTTTGCTAGTGACGGGGAGCAATAACGGTAAAAGACAATACGGACGGGGGAGCGGGCAGTTCAAGGCAGTTGAACAAAGACGGCGAAAGCACTCAAAAGAGGAGCAAGAACCCTACTAATTCTCGGTACTTAATTTTGACTCTACTAGCATGGTTGGTATTCAAACGAAAACTGCAAAGAAATGTATATACGTAGACACCTTACTGGTGGAAAACAAATTTGTAACATGCACACATGTAATTGGTGTAAGGAAAATATCTAAATACTCATGCGAGTACAGTACGGGGAAGAAGAAAATTTATGTACATAAATATGTACACACTTTTTGTATAAATGCAACGAGAATATAAAAAAGTCATATCTATACGGCGATATCGTAGACTGAAATAAGATGTCCGAACCAGGAATCGAACCTGGGTTTACACGGCCACAACGTGTTGTCCTAACCTCTAGACGATTCGGACCGACGAACGTGCTCCACTGAACGCAGTTCAGTGTATTCGTTCTTACTTTCTGCCATTTCCTCAGCCTTTTTATCTCTTATTCGCTGTCATATGAGAATTGAAAACAATTATCTCCTTTGCAGCCCTAAACGCTGAACATTCACGCGCTCTTCCCCCGTCCTTACCTGCCCCATCCGCCGTCTGGTTCCTGTCGTCTGTGTTGCTTCCCGTGCGCACTCGTTTATTCTTTAAGCTCCGAAATGCCCCGACACCAGGGTGCCTTTTTTGCTGTTTCTCAGCCCCCGCAGCTGCAGTAGCAACAACAACAGCTAGACCACGCCCGCGTACACAGGTGACCCTCACAAGAAGGCGAAACCATAGAATATTAAAGCCTTCAGGTTTCATAAACATGCAGGTTACTAACGATAAAAGTGGCTAAATATGCGGCTTCAACTCGCAGCCTCGCAGCAAACTGCCCACAGTGCAACACTCCTATCCGCCGGCTGTACTAACAGCGCAAGGCTCTACCGTCGGCTCTAAGTAGCAGACAGCAACGACTGCAAATGCTGCTGCTGCCGCTAGCAGAAAATGACTAGGTGCTTTGGTATCGTTGAACTGGCAACCCATAACCGCCACTTCCCCGAGCACCGGATGCACTCAGAATCACCTAAGCAGTATGAGGATCTGTTGTTGTAATACTGCTGCATCTATTCCGAAATCGAACTGCACAACAGTGCTCTACGTCTATCGTACGCTACGCTGCTGTGTACATATACCGCAGCCGAAGATGCCCTGTCGGCCAACGCAGAGCTCAATCAGGGTCCAACGCTCGCTGCTACTAAACTATGGCTTGAGGCATCGCATGCAGCAGCTCAACTGGCGCTGCACAAGAGCCTCACCAGGTGCCACCCCCCTCACGTTTGTTGCAGCTGTGGGGATACATGTCCGCATATGCTGGGGCTGCATGTGCTGCACCAGCACAGGCATTTCAGAGGAAGCACCAGTATCTTCCTCTGAAGCTCTTTAAACAGCAGCAGCAGCAACTGCTGGAACACCAACAGCAGCAAATGCTGCTGAAACAGTAGCAGCATGTGTTGCTGCTGCAGCTTCAGAGGAAGATGCGCTGATAGGGTTTGCTCCCTTTGAGCACAACGCGGCACACAGGGCACTGCCGCCGTTTCCTGAGGGCCTCCAGTATGCAGGCTTTGCAGAATACGTGGCCGCAGCGAAGCGCCACCACGTGATCGCTCTCAGCCTGTGCGGCCGCACCACCAAAAGGAATCCCAGAAGGAAATACCTGCTGCTGAAAGTGCTGCTGTTGTTGCTGTTGATGTTGCTGCTGCTGAACGGGGTTTGCCGGACCTGAAGACCCAGAGTTTTCTGAATCAACGCCAGAGGAGCCGCAAGCTTCTTCCTGCACTCTCTCTTCCCGTTTGTCTTCTTCGCTCTCGCCCTCTGCACCCGCCTGAGGCTGCTGCTGTTGCTGCTGTTGCTGCTGTTCCTGCAGTTGCTGCTGTTGCTGTCTGTACTTCTTGAGGCAGATGGGACAGCGGGGCAACGCCGCACTGCCGGCTGTCTCCTCCTCTTCCTCCCTCTCTCCTGAGCCAACTGGCTGCCTGCTGCACGACAACAGCGGCACGGACCCCCCTCCGTACTGCTGCAGCTGCAGGGGGCCACCACCATACTGCTGCAGCCCCAATGGGCCCCTCCAGAGGTAGCTGTGAGGTGTATGCAGCGTGGCGGGGGGCGCAGCATAATGACGGCGCAGCTCCACGACATCATCGTCGTCTGAATCTAGCACAACAGCTGCTTGAGCTGTTGCTGCTGCAGCAGCTACAGAAGAAGCGCTGCCTTGCAGCGCGGCATCAGCAGCAGCAGCTGCTGCTGCTGCGGCTGCTGACCCCCTGTCAAGACAGACAGCGTCGTCTGTGCCAACATATAACACAGAGACATCATCTGCTGCATCTGAATCTGCAGCTTCAGAGGCGCTGAGCTCTATCACCTCATTTACCTCCGCATCAAGGTCTTCAGACACCACCACAGCACTGCTGCGGCTACTGCTGCTGCTATTGCTGCTGTTGGCAGTGTTGCCGTTATTGTTGCTGTTGCTGCTGCTGCTGCTGCTGCTGCTGTTACTGCTGCTGCTGCTGCTGCTGCTGTTACTGCTGCTGCTGTTACTGCTGCTGCTGCTACTGTTGCTGATGCTGCTGCTGCTCTCCGTGCTTCTCCCCACTGGTGGCCTCTGGCTGCTGCGTGCTGTATCTTCTGCTGCCCCGCTGATGAAGCCCGTGCTAGCGCTGCTGCCGCCAGCAGCAGCAGCAGCAGCAGCAGCAGTAGCAGCAGCGGATAGTGTTCTCACCGGCGATGAAGAGGAAGGGTTACGCGACAAATCCTCATCCTCCGATGCAGCCACCGGCGCTCCCGGCGCTGCATCTGGCGCTGCGCCTGCATCTGCTGCCTCTGCAGCTTTTGCTGAACCATCGTCGCTGCTGCTGCTGCTGCTGCTGCTGCTGCTGTTGCTGCTTCTGTGACCTTCCACCCCATCAGATTGGTTGTCAGCAGAGAAATTCTCCACCGCCTCAGGCTTAAGATGTGCAAAAGGCCCTGTTGTTGCTGCTGCAGCTGGTGCATTTGCTGCCGCAGTTGGTCCTCCCCATAATTGTAATTCTGCTGGCACCGCTGCATTGCTAGCAACTGTTGAAGCTGCAGCAGCATCAGCTTCTGGCGCTGCCTGAACCTCCCCAACAGCGAAGCGCGCTGCCTCCCGGGAGCCCTCTGTTACCCCTGAAGTATTCCCTGGATGGTCCCTATGTGCGACTAACGCTGTTGGGGGTCTCCCTGGGAAGCCCCCTAAATCTGGCATATCTTGACATGAGGATCCGCTGCCGTCAACAGTGGCTGGGCCCCCCCTTTGAATGTTTCGTGTGTGTGGCGGTTGTGAGGGAGCCTGAGTGGAAACCTGATAGCTGCTGCTGCTGTTGTTGCTGCTTTGTTGTGGGGAGGGTCCTGGATAAGCATCAGCAAAGACGACGCTGTTGTTGCTGCTGTCTGCACTGCTTTTGCACCCAGAGAAGAAGACACCCAAATGGAGACCCCCAAAACTCTGCTGAGGCTCTACTGAAGCAACAGCAGCATCGCCCGCATCAGAAGTAGCAGCACAAACCCATGATGAGCAGCCGTCCTCTACCCCTGTTGCTTCACTCACCTGCTGCCGCTGCCCCTGCTGGTGTTCCTGTTCTTGCTGCCCCTGTTGCTGCTCTTGCTCACGCTGCCGCTGGTGCAGCTGCTGCCACGCTGTCTGTGTATCATCGTAATGAGTGCCTTCAGCTGCAGCGTGAAGTGCGGCTTCGTAATCTGTATCTCCTGCTGTCTGTTCTTCTGTCTGATCACTTGCTGTTACTGCGCCGCTGAGCCGTTGTCGTTTTGCTATCTGCTCTACATCATCATTCGTTGTAGCTGCAGAAGCCGCTGCAGCTACTGCTGCTGCTGGTGCAGTGGTCGACGGCGTTTCTCGGGGAGCAGCCGGCGGAGAGGTGAGTGGCCCTGTTAAGCAAGGCATTCGCTGCTGCGGCCCTTCATCTCCTGCTGCAGCCTTCGCTGCTGGCCCAGCTGCTGCCTCTGTCTCCATTGTCTTGCAGCTGCTGCTGCGCTGTTCGCTTTCAGGCCGCCCTTGGCGCCTTCAGCAGCAGCAGACCCCCAGCAGTACCATCCAAAGGCCCCCTGCTGCAGCCCATAGACACCTGCAGCAGCAGCGCCTTAAGAACGAAAGAGCAAGAGCTGCAACACTCAAACAATAACCTTACAAACTCTCTCACACTGCGAAGCTGCAGCTGCTGTCCTTGCTGCTCGCGGGAGTCTTGCAGGAGGGAAACATATCAATGCGCCGGCAGCGAAAGTGGGACCCTTGCTGCTGCTACGCCGCCGCCGGGCTCCTCATCTCAGGCCCTGCTGCGGCAACCCCGAAGCAGCATCAACGAAACAGCACCAGAACGCTGCCCAGAGAAGCCAGCAGAAACGCGAAAGCCGCTGCAGACCTGCAGCAACTGCTGCACGCGCCACAAGTACAGCAGCAGCAGCAACGGACACTGGGTGTGGGGAGGCCAGCATGCGATGCTGTCTCTTACTCTACCAGGCCTTCAACCCAACAGCAACAAGAGCAACAGCAACAGGAGCAGTAGCGGTAGGGTGCCACGGCGAAACGTCTGGGAGCGCAGATCACGCTGGCTATCTGCAGTTGCTGCTTTGGCAGCTACAACAGTATTTGCGTTTACAAAGGATAATGATCGAATCTCTCGACTATTTACACTACAGAAATAAACAAATATTCGAAAACATTCAATCACCACATAACTCTTTAGCAGCCAACCCTGCCTGCACCCGATGACGCGGGGGCGGGCCCCTTGCATGCAACGCCTCGGCAGCTGCACATGTTGCTGCTTTTTGTCTTCGCTTGCGCTCCACTTCGCTTGTTCTTTTTCTGAAATTTTTGCGTTGTTTGTCTCGTCTGCGGCTACTAGCTGGGGCGCTAGACATCCTAAGCGCCGCACGCTGTCCCTCCCCGTGGGACAGTTTAAGGTGATGTACACCCCGGTGCCCACTGAGGCATGAGAAAGGCACTTAGACGCGTTTAGAACTCGATAGCAAAGGGAACATTTGACAGACACCAGAAGCAGCTGCTAACACTGCTGTTGTCGCCCGGTTTACTGGTTAATTGCCTGTGCTGCTGTTGTGAAGGGCGTTGATCCTCTTTCGGCTGCTCCGGATGTATGTTTGCTGTTTCTATAATAGTTGCCGTGGCGTGTGTCTTAATTCGTGGTGTTGGTTTGCGTCCTACTGTTGTTGCGGCTGTTCATTCTTCCCGCTGCTGTCGTTGTTGTACTTTCTGCTAGTCTTGCTGCAGGTGTTTTTGCTGCTAATGTAGCAAGAGCCCTTGATCTTATCAAGGAGTACCGTGAGCTGCGAAAAAGCTAAATAGTTTTAAGAAAAGAGTCCGTAAAAGCAGTTGACCTCCTTCCCCAGGCCTTAGGCAAGCATGGCGCTGCCGCTCGGCTGCCTAAGCACGGGGAGTTGGGGCATCCCGGCATATGTTGCAGCGCACGTCGCTGCAACTCGTGTTGCTCGGCATTCCCATATCTAGACACATGCAACCACCCTTTTTCTGCAGGGACTAACTCAATAGGCACTTGTTGAACACATCCTTCTCCATTGGTAGGTACTCGGCCCACCAGTCCGTGTACACGGCTAAAGCGCACGTCCCAACGTCTCAACTGTTGGGCCGTGCACGTAGTGCACGGCTGGACTCCACTTAAGGCATGCTACAGCTGCAGTTCCTTGTGCGATTGTTGTTTGAATAGCTGGTGCTTCAGCACGGCTGTAACAGCAGGCCTAGACCGTACAGGAGGGCATTTATGAACTGCAGTAGGTTGAAATACTTACTTCCATCAGAATGTAGCTGGCCTCCCTATCTTTCATGCAGTCAGGGCACAAAGGCAAATCACCAGGGCACGATGGAAAAATCCGCCCTGACACGAGTTATGATGCACCTCGTTTGCTCCTCAACAACCCCGCAAGGGAACACACCTAGGGCCCCAATGTTGCATGAACTAGGAATATGGAGAATTGTCAGCTATGTGCTTGACCCTCAGTAAGCAAGATGGACACAAGTAGGAGTACTCGTCCCAACTGCATTCAACGCATACTATAGCTACCCTCTACACACTCCGGCCCCCCCCCCTTTTTTCTCCCTCGTACGCCACATCATCCTTTCTCTTTGCCAACACTGGGTTATGCCCAAACGCGCTAGTTCACGGTTGAAACTTGCCTTTTTTAGCAGTTCATGTGCTTGCCTCTCAGTGTCTTCCTCAAGCTGAGGAGGTCGCTAGGACCTCGGAACAAAGCTTGGGGCTGCTCCAGTTATGATTTCGATGCGGTGCATTGAGCGTGCAGCGGGCTACCGACCCGTTGGGCCCCTCCATATTTAGTATATCTGAGAACTCTCCCTTTAATCATGATCGTTCCTGCTGTTTCGCGGGTGTTAACCCGATTGAATCCCCCAAAACTGCAGTCTTGTTCATACAATCAGGAAGAACCGCATGCGTTTCTCTACCGCATCCTGCAGCGCCTCTGCGCTGCGTTGATGCCTCATTGCTCCCCTTTACGTGGGATGCCGCCTCTACCCCCGACACAGTAGAAGACGTAAAGGCCTTTAAAAGTGCTCTGAGATTCACATTCTAGGTACTTTCTGGCACGTAGGCCTCGACAGTGTCATCATGCTTACCCTCCACTGGATCACTCACAGCATGCCTAGGATTATGCCGTGGTGAACAAGTCCCACGTAGAATTCCCACATCTCAGTAATATGGCCCATTTCGGGCGTATGGGCACATTTAACAGCCATCGTTTTGCATATTCTTCTGCGCTGCCAGCCGCGAAACGTCGTCGCAGGGACTGCGCCAACGAATGAACAGTCAGACTGCATCGAAGTGCTGTAATTCCCGACATAATATCCACTTCTTATCCGGGGTCAAGTAGCGCAAGCTGCATATCGCCGTCAATACTAAACTGCATAAACACTGAATGGACCGGAGGCAGATCTGTAAGTGAGGTTAGTACCTCTTTTGGCCCAATCTGTAGCATGCCCTACGTGCAGTTGTGATGTGCCCGATGTGCAGTCGAGACCTACCCTACGTGCAGTCGAGACGTGTACACAGACTGGTGCGTAGACTACCTACTAACGGAGAATGATGTGTTAAACAATTGCCTATTGAGTTAGTACATGCAGCAAAGGGGGGTTGAATGTCCCTAGATATGGGGATGCCGTGCAGCACGAGTTGCAGCGAGGCGCGCTGCAACATATGCCGGGCTGCCCCAACTCCCCGTGCTTAGGCAACCGACCGGCAGCGCTATGGTTGCCTACGCCCTGAGGAAGGAGGTTAGGTGCTTTTGCGGACTCTTTTTTTAAAAGTACTTGGCTTTTTCGCAGCTCACGGTAGTCCTTTGATAAGATCAAGGACTCGCGTTACAATCTGCTTCTCCAGCCTCTTTGCCCTTTTCACATGTCTGGTATCGCAAAATATGCGACTCTTTTTGTTGCAAAAGAAGCAGATGCGCCGATGCATCGCTCGGTACGTCATGTCAGCTCTGTGGGTGCGAAATCGATTCGCCCCTGTGGACTGCAGCTTCTGGTACCCATCGGGACTGAGGTGGCATTCCCAGATCCAATACCCATGGGTTCCAAGTCTGAATCGTGTCTACCCCCGCTTTGTCCCTTTTCAGCAAGAGCTGCCGAAGCTGCATTCTCTGTTTCTTTTATTTGAGAAGATTCCACCATCTGCGTAAGTTCGATCTCATCGCCCTGGATTTTCCTCTACTCAGCTCCACCGGCTACAGATTGCCTCTCTCCTGCAGATCGCCCTCCGAAGAACCAATTGTACAGAAGCTCTTCGTCCACTGCTGGGCTTCTGGGTGCCAGGGGATCATACTTCTCAGTGTACCGTTCCATCGATAGCGTTCCCTGATTCGGTTTTCTCAGTACCTGCTAGAGCTGGTTCGTTTACAGACCTGGGCCGCACCTGCCTCTTCTGTGGAAATGGAAACTTCAACTGCTTCCTGTCACTTCCCCCGGCAGGTAGGCCTTGTCCTATCCGCTGTATACGAGGAGAAGAATGGAATGAGCCTTTGTCAAAGACTTTAGAAGAATGCTTACGTTTTCCTGGAGTTTTTAGTTACTAATTACTGTGCTGCGACTCCAAAGTTCTCTCCGATGGGAGTGAGCTCCGGTGCTTAGGAGTGGCCAGACGAACTACAGGGCACAATGAAGCGTGAAGAGTGTCCTCGATATTATATTATTGAGTCAAGCCAAAGGGGTGCAGTTGGGTCAAAATACTTAAAAGATGAGCTTCCAAGGTGACTTATTTCTGTTTTAGTCCGAGGCTTCCTGCTACGGGCGGCACAATCTCTTGGGGCCTGGGCAGAAGAGGCGGTCTGACACAAGTTGCAACGCACCTCCAGGCAGCTTCTTGGTACTACGATATGCAAACATAACCAAGCCAACTTAGCTGCAGCCAGTGATGCCATTGACAATTGTCGTACACTTATTTTGCCCCTTGTATGCAGCACGAACATAAGCAGTGATACAATTCCACTTCACGCAGCAACCCTGGGGCTGCGACAACTCTAAATCAGCGTTCTTATTCGTGTTCTCTACTCCTAACGGGCATTTTTGGTCTAGTGGTAGAATAACTCGTTGCCATAGAAGCAATCCGGGCTTGGGTCCCAGCAGACCAATTTGTTTCCACTCCTTTTAACTATAAAACCATAAGTTCATTTACCTTGCCTCCAACTTCCTGCAGCGGGTATATATATAATAATATATATATATAT
>CAJFCY010000278.1:0-19209 GCA_904066265.1 Eimeria zaria | reverse complement strand
CGTACACGCTATATCGACATACAAACCCATATGTATATATATATATATATATATATATATATATATATATACATGATGTTCATAAGTATATCTCGGGATGGATGAGAACTGCTGACACACTGTCACGCTTCAACGGTGTACGGCCCCTCTACAGCGCTGGACAGCCGCCCCTACGCATTTTTGTGGTTTTGCATGTGGTATAAGAATTTGAATAGGGCCTGTAGCTCGATCTTTGCTTCTCCCTGGCGGGTCTTTGTTTCCACTGCGTTCGCCGCTGAGCGTAGACAGGCAGTGGGCATACAATTGCATGAAGCTGTATACATTTAGAGCTCTAGGCATAGGAACGAGGAGCTCGAAGTTTTGGATAGATGAAAGGTTTTGAATGGGATGGTAGCAAAGAGCATGCAAGGAGCTTTGTGAAGGCAAAAGGAAACAGGACTGAATGATGCTCTTTTAAGTGCCGTACACGTCCAAGCCGTCCGATCCGCCAAATCGTTTGGGGACCGCAATGTGTGCAGGCAGCGCTCGTACACGAATGTTGTGGAGGCAAACACGTAAATTTCATGATGACTGATGGTCATGAGCGATAGCCATCACTGGTGGCCATCGCCCATCGTGAACCTACCGCCTGATTAACAACTCAGCATCGCTGACGATAAGTTGCTAATCAGGCGGTAGGGAGGCCTTTCCCTCGAGCAACTTCGCAACGGGAGATATGAACAGTGCATCACATGACGACTATCAGAAACACTGAACACGTATAGGCCTCAGTTTTCCATTTGTCCCGAGTGCACAGTGGATGCGGTGTTAGGCGCTGCGTCGCTCCTACAAGCATTGCCGTCCCTTTGCCGCTTCCAAACTGTAATCTGCCTGTGCTTTCAGAACAGAGGCAACTCGAAGTTGAAAGAAGGCGGCCAGCGTCCTCCTCTCATGTGGACCTACATCAGGCGCTACGAGGTAATCCAGCTCACTTCCGGGAAGTGAGTCGGAGGGGAAGAACACCAAACACACAAAACACTCCCTACAAATTATAGATACCATATGATTACAAATAAAGAAATGCTAGAACTAGACAAAGGAAGAAGGGCTATTAACAGCGGCAGCCAGACATGGATTCGGGTCACTCTCTCTCTCGAGGGCCCTCAAAAGGGCTTGGGGCCCATGTAAGACTTGCAACTCACAGGGGCCTGTTGCCTATGAACCCCAAGATGATTGAAAAATGGTCAGAAGACACTTGTGATGGCCAATTTATACGTTTATTAACCTCCATCTGTAGTAACTCGGGATAGGCACAAGGGAGGAGCGGCATCCGGCATGCAAACGACACGGGGAATGTTGAGCAGCGTTTCTTTCCTAGTTTCGTTTCTTTTCCCTATTTGAAATGCTCAGTGGGACTTTAGGGGTCGAGGTGGTTTCCGCGAGTAATGTGTGAGAGCACACATTAAGGCGCGTGAGCTCCCTGAACACAGCCCCCAAAGCAAGGCAACGAAAGATGGAGGGGAACAATTTTCTGGTGGCTGTCAGCCTACAGGCTTGCTTGAGGCATAGCGAGAGCCTCTAAGCTGCAGCTAGCAGCAGTGGTGACAGCATGAGTAACGGGTGTCTTTTCACCCGACCGGGCGGGAGCACCGGTAGAGGCAGTAGTTACAAACGCAATGGGGGACAGAACTAGGTGCGAAGACAGCACAGAGGCTTCCTGTGCCGTCATTCCAAGAGAGGCAGCAGATTCCGAAGCCCTTTCTGCACCAGCTGATGATGCTGGAGATCCGGCCATTGGCCCAAGTAGCTCCTCAGGGGACCTCTGTGAAGTGCCTGCGACTTCGCCTTTTGATGAGCAGATCAGCTCTGTAGATGGTTTGAGCGCTCTTGAGGACCTCCAGATACCTGGGGAGCAGCAAGGAGAATCTGAAGGCCCTAAGGAGCAGCATATTCCCAAGGACATCTGTATGCCGTGTGGGAGCAATGAAGTGGAAAGAAGAGACGTGGATAGTGTGTTGGATGTAGAAGGCGTAGGAGGTGTACGCAATCCTGACGACTTACCATGCGACGCAGAGGCCGATATTGAAACTGCTTGCCGTGAAACTTTCTTATTTGCAAATGCCAAAGCCGGAATGGATATGACCGAGGAGGAGAAGGCCAAGATAGCGGCAAAGATATTCGAGCTCTCGAAGAACTCCCCCTTCTTTGTCAACGAGATGCGGTGCGCATGAAGCAAACAATTTAGACGGCTAACGTACACAAGGGGTGTAGACAGCTGGCAGGAAGACAGGAACAAACGACAAGCAGGGCGTACGGATGAAGAACGGGCGAAGAACGGGGGACGGGATAAGAAATGTAGTTTCATAGGACAGCGTATGCAGCATCGCATAGTCTTCACAATTGTATAATGCCTGTGCGTTCGTTGATTCATTTCTGTGCCTGTTTGCCTTCCACAGGAAAAAAAAGCAAATGGAGGAACAGCTAGTTGTGATGCGCCGGCGAGTGCAGCTTTTTGCGTCTTGCGGGGGCTGCGCTGAAGCGTCAGCTGCAGCTCGTCGTGTCCTTCAGCTACTGCAACAGCAGCAGCAGCGGGAGTCAGGCCGAGTGTATGTGCACCTGGACATGGACATGTTCTTCTGTGCAGTGGAAATGCGTGACGATCCTTCTCTGGGCTCGCAGCCGATGGCTGTCGGGAGTTTGTCTATGTTGTCTACGGCCAACTATGCAGCGCGACGCTTCGGCGTTCGCTCCGGCATGCCGGGATTCATTGCAAAGCAATTGTGCCCTTCCCTGACAATCGTGCGCCCCAACTTCGGAAAATACAGAGCCGCTGGAGAGGCCATTCGCGCTGTCCTCCAGGCCTACGACCCTTTGCTTTCATCTCATTCCCTTGATGAAGCTTCTCTGGACGTGACAGACTGCCTTCGGTGAGCAGCACACAAGTGTTCTCTTCGCCTATTTGTCTCGCCTCGTTTGCTTCCTCTCTGGTTGTCTCTTCGTGCGTTCCTCTGTCGTGTTTCTTTTATGCATCTGCTTTCCTTTCCGACATATCCCTTGTCTGCGTGGCTTTGTCTTTGCGTATCCTTTGCATCTTCTCGGATTGGTCTTTCTAAAAAGCGTTATGCTTCCTCTATGGGGGGTCTTGCGTTGAAGTGCCGCTCTGGTAAGTGCCAGCGGTGCTACTATGTGGTGTTGCGTTTGTTTGTCGCCCTTCACCCCTTCTACAGTCTTCAGCGTGCCATAATGTCTGTTTCGCGCAATCAAGAGGCGCCCTGAATATGTGAAGTGTTTCTTTCTTGGCTGCCATCTCTTCTCAGTACCTCCTGGCTGCCGTAAACCAACTTGAGTCTTATGCTGTTTCCTGTCGCCCTTTTTGCAGTCCTCTCTCTCCCCGCCGCTTCCATCACCCATTCCGTTTGCCTCTTGCACTTGCTTCCACTGTTGTGTTACAAATCCCATTCCCGTTTCCCACTTTCTTTGTCTCTGCAGCCTTTTGCTGCTGCAGCCCCTACTTGGCTATTGCTTGCGTCTTCATTAGTGCCTCATCTTTACCGTGGTGTATTGGATTTGGCTTGCCCTATTTTTGGCTGTGTATTGCTGCGCTTCTCATCAGCAGCAGACAAGACCAAGGGTCCTTTGAGTCCTTTGCGTCTCCTTGTTTCTCTCTCTATCTCTTTTCCACTCTCTCTCTCCCCTCTTCCTCTCTCCCTTCCCTCTTCCTCTCTCTCTCTTCCCTCTTCCTCTCTGTCTCTCTCTGGCCCTCTTGCCTCCTTCCTCTGTTTCGGCTGCTCTTCTGTTTTGTCCTTTTCTTGCACATTGGTTTCATATCAGGCCCCAATGCTGTTTGCTGACCCTGCGCGTCGATGATTCTGCTGCAGCAAGAGATTTCCTCCTGCGTACGCTGCCACCTTCCCCGTACCCAGTACAGACAAACACAGGAATGCACAAGAGGCGCCTCCAGAAGCAGCAACAATGGTAGCAGCAACTGATCGGGTGGCAGCGCTTGTGTCTGAGATTCGCGCCGCTGTTACAGCAGCCACGGGCCTTAGTTGCAGCGCCGGCGCCGCCTCAAGCCGTATAGTAGCGAAGATCGCATCGGACATGAACAAGCCGAACGGACAAAAGATTGTAGAAGCGGCGGGAGCGTCTGCTGAAACAGCTGCAGCAGCCACAGCAGCCTTTCTAGAGTCCCTCAATGTGCGCAAGATACCGGGGATCGGTAAGCACAGAGAGAAGATGTTAAATGCATTCGATATACACACGTGTGGGGAACTGCTGCGGCAAGCGCCGCTATTGCTGCACCTTCTGCCTCGCATCACGGCAGTCCACCTTATACGCATGGCTCTAGGAATCGACGGGTTGCCCCCTGAGCTGCAGCAGCAGCAGCAGCAACAGCATCAACAACAAAGCGTAAGCTCTGAAGAAACATTTGCGGCGACAAACGAGCTGCCAGTACTGCGCCGGGTGGTAGAGCAGCTGGCAGCAGCAGTAGCCAAACAGCTGAAGGAGCTGAGACAAGAGGGCGATCACATAACTCTTAAGGTGAAGTTCGCAGATTTTTCTTTACGAACAATCTCACACCGGCTCGCGCATCACACGGACGACGCCATAGCCATCGCAACGGCAGCGCAAGGCTTGCTGCAGTCCGTCATGCGGGAACAGCAGCTAAAGAAACAAACAAATAGCAACAGCAACAGCAGAAGCACCCTCAATAACACCATCAAGGGCACGCCTACTTGGGTACGGCTGCTGGGCGTGCGGTGCTCGGGCTTCAGGCCGGCGAAGGCGCGCAGCGCAGGGTTACGTCGGCTGGATGAGTTCTTCTCGCAACAGCAGCAGCCGCAGCAGCAGAAGCCAACAGCAGCAACTGCAGGTGGAGCTTTGCCACTAATCAAAGAAGACTGGCGCGTTGACATTGAAGAGCTCGACGACCTGCTCGCTGTGCTATCGCAGCACCAGCACGCAACGGCGGCAGCACAGCCTGCTGCATCCGCGGAGCAGAAGGCAGCAGCGTCTTCTGCAACTGCAACTCCCGCAGCAGCAGAAACTCCACCAACAGCGGAGTTACCACCCAAAGCAGCAGCAGCTCCCGTCGCCACTACTACATGGCGAGCGAAAGAATCTCCAGAGGTCGCAGCAGCAATAGAAATAGCAACAGCAGAAATAGGACCCCTTGGCGGTGTGGCCATGAAAGAAGCCCCACAGCTCAAAACGGCTTATCAACAGCAGCAAATGAGCAGGATTACCGGCAGCAGCAGCAGTAGTCAAGGACAGCAGACTAAAGGAATAATGCTGAACGCCACCCCACAACTCAAACAGAAGCAGTGTCATCGGTCCCCTTCTCCCCCAATTCACGAGCGACTGATGCAGCAAAAGCGCCAGAAAAGAAGGCAGCAGCCACATCTCCTGGAACTCCTTAGGGGGCCGAACAGACAAAAGCAACATAGTCGAGCTAGGCAGGAACAGAGCCAGCGACAAAGCGGGAGCCATGAACAGCCCTCAGGGGGGGTCGTGGTGGTTGAAGTTGTTAGTGACTGACCATGCACAGCTGCACCGCCAGTAGCAGTTGCAGTCTCCGCAACAGCATTGGCCAAAGCTTAATGCAGTCTTTGCTGCCCAGAGGCTTAGAGGGAAAATCGGTATGTAACTGTTTTCCTTTTATTGCTAATGACGGTATAAAGGGTAGACGAATTTAGTATACCCCAAGCGGGTCGCAGCTTTGGGTAGTTATTGCATAAAGACTCTAGCGTCCAGGGTTAGGGTTCTTGGTGCCTGCGACGGAATTGCGCTGACAGCATTGCTGAAACGCACGGAGTTGTCTTTGGCATTTTCTCCAATCCCTGAACAAACAGAAGAGCATCATCTTCTGTCTTTTATTAGGGCGACTGCCTCCCTGTCCCCCTGCTCCAGCAATTTGTCTACCAGGCTTTCCTTGGCCCATCACTCCCCCTCTTAGGGCGGACGAGCTACGCGTTTTGCCCCACGGGGCTACCTGTGCCTGCTACCCTCAACATTTACTGCGGAGGCCCTTTAGGTCGCTTGCACTACTGATAGGAGCAGAACAAAACAAGGAGACGAAGGACAACAACATATGCGCCATGCAAGGCAGGAGGCCGCGACCGTTCCTCGTATCGACGCGCTTTTATTATTATCGTTTGTTTGTAGGACCCCTACTTGTCTGTATCGTCCAAGCAGTCCTGCAGCTTCGCGTATTCCTCCGGGCAGCCCGTCCCGACGATCTTGTCATCCACATCTTCTCCATAGTATGGGTTCAATCGAGCGGCAGATACGGCCTCACCCTGTTCCCTAGCCTTTGTAGGGGCCCCCGAAGGCCCCTCACCCGAAATGTAGGCACCCCCCTTAACTCCTTCAGCAGCACCAACAATTCCTTTGGGGCCTCCGCCAGACTCCTGAGGGCCGTCCGGAGAGCTCGAGACAGGCTTATCGATTGAAGAGGAATGCATTTATAAGCACGGTCCAGGGGGCCCCTAACGCAAAAGTTTAGGGCTGCACAGACAAAGAAACATTTGTTTCAGGGGGCCCCTCATGCAGGAGGCTAGGGGCATGCAGCCAGAAAAGTAAGAACCTACTTCTTTCCTTCTGAGCGCGAATTTGCAGCTCGACAGCCCGATTTTTCCTCAGCCTTCGTTAGACAGGAATGTGCTTAGTCCCGAGACATCGCGCAGCTTCAGCAAAGGTGGCCAGGTCACCTTCTCTGCAGAGAGAATACCCCACAGGTCATTGCTTCTTGAGCCTCATCAGCTGTCTTAAAGCAAAGGAAAATTAAACAATGCAACAACAAAAAAGACGGTTAACCGTCTCTGCTGAACTCGATCCCCAGTGGGTTTCGCGACGGGGCCCGCAGTGGCCGAGGTGAGTTGAAGAGCTAAATTTTGTAGGCAAGATGTGGGATATTCATACACACCTCCGGGCCTTATTTTCAATTCTAAAATGTAAATAGGCGCGCATTTTTTGTTTCAACCGCAGAGGCTCCCAAGGAGAATGCAACCAACAGTCAACTAGCCCCTCTCGAGCTGTTGCTATGGCCAGTCATGCCTGGTGGTTTTGATTTTTATTTCCGATGAACATACATTGAAACAGAATGCGAAATGAACTGTGGTATGCTCCGTGGGATTACTCCCCGGCTGAGAGTGCCGTTGTTGCAGCTGCTGTTGCTATTGTGGCTGCTGTTGCTGCTGCCGCCGCCGAACAACAGCAAAAGATACACGAGCAGAAACAGGGATTTAACGGCTAGTCGAAGCATCTGCGTCTCCGGAGCGAAAGGGGCCGCCAACTGCGGGGGACGATGGACGGGTGTAACAGCAGCAGCATGGCTGCGGCACCAACCGTCCTCGCTGGGTTTGCCTCGACGAGAGGCAACACCTGGGCACACTAGCAGCACCCGTTGCTGCTGCATGAGCTCGAGACCGGGAGCTGGTGAAGCAGCAGTACCGTTAGTTAACAGTTGTCAAGAGCCTCCATGCCGCCTGCTGGGAGGGGGTCTCTCCCTGAATCCATCTCTTATTTTCGCTCTTGCAGCACGCCGTCTTCTGCAGCAGGAACTGCAGCGGTTCAACCAGCCCAAAAAAACCCCAGCAACATCGGCAAGCGCTTCTTCTGCTGGTGCAGCTTTTGTTTCAGATGCTATTTGCTCTCCAGTAACGATTGAGGGCGGCAGTGGAGGAGACGGCTCAATTGCTTTCCTTCGCCTCAGAGCAGCACCGCGTAGCGGAGCTGCAGGAGGGAGTGGAGGTCGCGGAGGCTGTGTTGTACTAAGGGCAGTGGGGGCCTCCGAAGAAGTTGCCAGTGCTCACCGGCGTCTCTCAGCGCTAAAAGAAAGTGGCTGCTGGAGAGCGGCTTCAGGGGGGATAGGTGCAGGGCAGGGAAAGACCGGGGTACGTTGGCATGCTCGCTGCTGTTACTGCTCTCATTCAAGTTGCTGCTGTGGCTGCTGGGACTGCGGCTGGTGCTATCAAGGCTGTGGGATGGAACTGGTGTACCACGGCTGATGGCTTCCAGTGCCGTCCAAACAAGTTGCTGTG
Source organism: Eimeria zaria (assembly GCA_904066265.1). Lineage (NCBI taxonomy): Eukaryota > Apicomplexa > Conoidasida > Eucoccidiorida > Eimeriidae > Eimeria > Eimeria zaria. The sequence continues at coordinate 11,188 of CAJFCY010000278.1, read as the reverse complement.
GCCCCAGCGCATGCACAGAGGCTCTTGCTGGTATTGCTTGCTGCTGCAGATTAAGTGTCGACTTTGTTTCAGGCCCACGGCCCAGATCTTCTGCTAGGGCTTCCCCCGAATAGTCTAATCGTTGACGTCTCCGCTTTACAGTTGGAGGCATCTAGCACGATGCGGCGTCTGCTGCAGCAGCAGCAGCAGTATGACGAGAGAGCTGCTAAAACGGAGGTGGGGCAGCAGCGGCTGCAACAGCAGCATCAACATCGGCGTGAGCAGCAAGAAGAGCAGCAGCCTCCTCTCTGCTGCATTTACTTCGCAGCCCCCGGTGATACCCTGGTGGCCGCTCGTGGCGGAACCGGGGGACGAGGCAACCTGGCCTTCGTGTCAAATCAGTAAATAATTTTCCCTAAGCCCTCCACTGTTGCTTGCCTATCAGCATCATTAAGACTATTACTTGGAGACTGACCCATACACTGTGATGGCAACGGTCTCTTTGCACAACCAATGCTGCGGAGTTTGTGTGTTATTGCTGCTGCGGCTGCAATATGCGCTTTTCCGTGTTGCTGCAGCAATAGGCATCCACTTGTAGGCGAGAAGGGGGCCCCAGGAGAGCGGAGGAAGCTACTGGTGCTCCACAATTTCAGTGATTTTGTCGTTGTGGGCCGCATGCAGAGCGGCAAAACCATGCTGCTGCGGGCACTTTCTGCAACGGGTACAGCCACTGCTGCAGCAACAAACCCCGGCGGCGATGCTGCACACTCAAACTGTGACGCGGTTACTGCCACTGCTCAGCAGCATGAAGTCCAGCCCCCACATGCACCAACAGTTCAGCACAGCGAGCAGCAGCAACAGCAACAGCAGTGGTTGCCTGCTGCAGTTCCAGAGGATGTGTGGCTTCCAACTACGGAGCCAACTGTATGCGTGATCCCCGCCCCCACACCACAGACAGTGACACCCCACAGTGAGGCTGGGCGGATGCCTTCAGTGCGGCAGCTGCAGGAAGAAGGTCTGGCAAATATGCTACAGCAGGGTATTGCACTCGCCTCGACAGCACCAATTGTCGCCGTCGATACTCCAGGGCTGTTACCTCAAACAGTGTCCACAGTATCAGCAGCAAGAGGAGCAACAGGAGAGCTAGAAACCGGTGCAGAAAGCATGCTTTCGCCAGCAGGACAGCACCAGGAGGATCCCCTTAGGGGTCTCAGCGCTGCCATCGGCGTATTACTTGTCGTAGACAGCTCGCTTCCAGTGAGAATTTGCCATATGTGTGCATACACGCAGTTCAGCAACAGCACTGTCCCTTGAGCCGCATGTTTGCAGCTATGTCACTCTGGAGTCTCTCATGTAAGGTGAAACCAGTGACCCTGCGGAGGGATGCGGTGGCGACTGACTTCGCAGGACCCCGCACAGGAATGCCTCACGCTACGGCAGCAGCTGCTGCAAGCAACCCCCCAGCTAGCGGACCTACCATTCATCGTGGCCCTAAACAAGATCGATCTGTTGAAGGAGAACCAGCAGAAGCGGCAACAAGATAGGCGGAAAATTTCAAACCTGGTTGAAAGTGTAAAAAGCCAAACTGGTATTGGAGAAGTCTACTCAGTCTCAGGTGAGTGACGCAGCTGCTGTCTGTGCAGTTGCTGCTTGCGCTGTTGCTGTCGCTTCTGAGCGTGCGTGCGCCTACATGCGCTTACTGGCATGTTCAGAGGGGTCTTACTCCCTTCACTTTGATGCAGTTAACACGCTCCGTGCGTCTCTGTTCTGCTTTAGCTCTTCGAGGCGACGGCTGCGGGGACCTCCTCGGAGCCCTTCGAAAGGCTGCAGGCGTTGAAGACCTCAGTGCAAAGCAGCAATGCATGTTGCTGTCTCACTTGGAACATCAGCCGTTGCATCCGCAGCAGCATCAACAACAGAAGAAACTGGGACCAGGGCCGTACAACCTGGCCTTTTTGGCAGCTTACTCTGCAGCTGCAGCAACAGCACATAGCAGTCTACTGCTGTTCACCGTTCACGAGTTGCAGCAGCAGCAGCAGCAACCGGGTGCCAATTTGATGCAACGCCCAACAGCAGCTCCACCCCTGCGTGTTTCGTCAAGCAGCAGCAAGAAGCATCCGTACCCTTCCTTCCCTTCTCTAGAAGATCCGTACAAGTGGATTATCGTGGAGCTTCGGGAGCAGCGGACGCTGCAACGCTTACTGCGGACTGGAGAGGTGTTGCATGCCTCTCCAGACTTTGCGGGTGAAGACAACAGCAGTGCGTTTTCAACAGCTGCTGCGCCGACCACTATAATGCTGTTAGCAGCAGCACCTGCTGCAGCAGCAGGCGCCCCCAAAACGTTCCACAGGCTTTTCCGTACCACGTTTAGCGCCCATCTGTGCAGCAGCAACAGCTGCCACGCCCAAAGGTTTTGCACCAGTGCAACTTAATCGGCTACCAAACAAAGTCCCACCAACGCGCTCAGTTGTGTGTTGTTACTCAGAGGGGCGGCGCTGCTTCGAATTGAAGGGACCCCTTGTCTCCCTCCTAACGGAACCTGCGAAGTTCAACAATGAAGCAGCGAAGCTCCGGCTCTACAGGCAGCTCAGCGCACTCGGCATAGTAGAGGTAAGTATGAAACCAGCTCGAGACATACAGATGCATTCCAGTTCGTGCAGATGCTGCGAGGTAGGCATATACTGCTAGGCAATGCTCTGGATTTGTGTGCAGCGAGCCTTTACGGACTACGGTGCTAGCATAGGGGACTACCTCTTAGTAGGCCCTGTTCTACTGCAGCTGCTGCCGCTCCTGCGACCTTCCAAAGGACGGCATAGGGCGCAGCAAGCAACACTTTGGGATGGAGATGCTTGGGAGATTTTTAAAGCGGACGGTCTCCCCAAGAAAGTAGGCTGTAGATGTATACACGGAGGCGAAGAGCTTTAGGCATCTATACGTTCTTGCATTCGGTGTACTTTTGCCAGGCACATTGTAATATATGTGCTTCTCTGCAGTCTTCGATAGTGTGTGCTGATGAGATGTGCGTACCAGGAAGGGCCTGGCGCTTCCGCTTTTACTGTCCGTGGGGCTGAAAAAGACATGCTTGACAGGCTAAAGGACACAAAGTTTGAGACTGCGCCTCTTAGTCCCAGCGTGCGGCCGTAAGTCTCCCCTGGAAGCCGAAATGCTAAATGCATCAGTCAAAGCTGCCATTTTTGCCTCACAACAGCCCAGACAAAAAAGCAAACGAACTGAGACAGGCAGAGAGCACTTATGGCAGAAGGGACAGGAGGCACAAGGCTCCTGCCAGGGAGTGCAGAGATAGAAGGGGTAAACAGCAGGCAAAAGAAACAGGCTATTTGCTTCCTTGTTACTATCCTTTGCAGGTACACTGCGACGGATCCCCGGGCAGTCCGTCAGCGGCGCCGCGTGCGTCGAAAGATCCCCCGAGCCATTCGTCTCCGGCAATGATTAACATACGACGGTTTTTGTGTGACTGCAGCCGAACAGATAGCTGAATCTGCAGCGTTGCCAGATTGTTGCTGTAGCAAGCCCTACGTGCAGTTAAGATGTGCCCTCTCTGCAGTTGAGGCGTGTACACCGACTGGTGAGCAGACTACCTTCCAACAGAGAAGGAAGCGTTCAACAATTGCCTATTGAATTAGGACATGCAGCAAAAGGGGGCTTGGATGTTTCTAGATATGGGGCTGCCGTGCAGCACGAGTTGCAGCGAGGGGCGCTGCAGCACCCGCTGGGCTGCCCACCTCCCCGTGCGTAGACAGCTGAGCGGCAGCGCTATGGTTGCCTAAGGTCTGGGGAAGGAGGTCAGCTGCTTTTACGGACTCTTTTCTCCTATGTATTTGGCTTTTTCGCAGCTAACGTTAGTCCTCTGATAAGATGTAGGACTCTCGTTACAGCTGCCTTAACAGGCCAATGACTGCATAGCCAGTCAAGAGTCTTGGATGATGAAGTTGGTGATTAGTCGGAATTTCCAAGGTCGACCGCCAGCACGCCGCTCAGTAACGTTTTCCTGGCGGTTCCGGGCGGTGAACCGGAATGAGGTGGCTATTGGGACTTTTTACCGGTTCGAAGCGCTAATGGCTGATTTGTTTTTCCTCCTTACATATGGTTCATGCAGACGATCAGCACCAGCAGCTGAAGGCCTCAATATGTTGCAAGAGACAATGAAGGATAACATGCGCGCCACTCTGCAATAGACGCTGTCTTTAATTTTGCTAGTTAGGGCCAAAAGTATATGGAATATGTATGCAACGGGGAAATCATACAGCAGCAGCAGTTTTCCCCGCGCTCCGAAACTCACCAGCCCCTGGCATGCGGAGCGAGTGGGCATGGATGACGTCGTAGAAGTACAGAAATTGCCAGCGTATCGTAACTGCAGCAGCGGCACAACATGAACGGTACTGCTACTGCTATTCCTGTTTTTGGATCAAGGAGCTGTTAACATGGGAGACAATGGCAATTGGTTTCCAGTAACTGCGCAGTCCTCCCAGTCTCCAGTGCCGGAACTATGCTGCCTGCACAGCCTGATGAATACAAGTCTACTGAGGGACCTCTGGGTGTTGCGTTTTTGGTGATGTCTAGTAGCTGCTTGCTAGGTGCACAGCTTTCAGGGGACGTAGGCAGATGGCACTTGTGGGGTCCCCATGCTGAGTTTAATTGGGCATTATTATGAAGACCCTGCGATCTTTCCTGCATGCCGAGCCTGTGTTAGGATCACGTGCTTTTGAATGTTGTCTAGAGCCAAAAGTGGGTAGGGTTCATAGACGATTGTTAGCCGTTTAAAAGTCCTCCCCCAGTACACTAAGCAAACTCACATCACTTTAAAAGAGATAAGCACTCATCCTTTCTGAGAGTGTCCAGTACAGACATACGCTCGGCGGCGCCGAGCGCCTGCTTGGCGAAGATGATCCGTGGGGTTGTTGGAGCGAGAAGGTTTCATTTTCCAGTGCGTGACCATCTTCTTGTTTGATTATATATTCAAATGGTAAGTCATTTTTACCTATTGACTTTTAAGTGGAAAAGCCTCGCGTTAGCCCTTTCCTCTTCCCTGGTCCGTCTGGCCCGTTTGCCACTGCCGACGGTCTGCCGCTTCCCTGCGAGCTGGAAGTGCCAGCTGGTGGTAAATACAGGATTTGCAACACGCTGAGGAAGCAATTAGAGATAGACTGCTGCTAAATTGTCCGTCTTCAAATGCAAAATCCTCAAGCAGACCGGCAGCCGGCGCCTGCCGCCCGGCCTCACCCCATGCTTTTTGCTAGACAGTAACCATCTTATTTCCTCCACCAGAACCCCAGGATACTCTCCTCACGTGCTATATCTGATTTGTATTAAAGTTCCATTGAATCTGTTGTGCAATCGACGGGGTCCTAGCCTGCCTCTACCGTGTCGTCTAGGGCGAGGAGCTCCCCGGTGGCAAGAAATGGTTCAGTCCTCAACGAAACTGCATTCCCCAGCATCGAGCAGGGTTTGATCTAGTTTGGTTCTGCTGTTGCTGCACTTGGTGAGAGCGTTTATACCCGGCGATATCGATCTGAGACGGATAAGACCCGCGTTCCCCGTGACGCTGCCATGCTCGGTCCTTTTTGCCGTCGCCGTGTGTTCCCCTTTCAAGCTCGTACCCTTGTACAGGCGTTTGGAAGCTCCAGGGGAGTTGAGTTAACCACAATAAATAATGCTTACGCTGAATTTCCAGGCAGCTTTGGGGGCTGCCTTTGAAGGAGACGCTACGAGGTATGCTGCTGATAAACAAAGGTCTTTCCCAATCTTTGTGCATGAAACAACTCACCCTGAAGAACGCTTTGCAGACATGTTAGAACTATAGGTCAAAACAAGACCTTTGCAGCGCCTACCATGGCGACAGAACAGGATGGCGTTGTTGCTTCCGACGACGGGCACGATCAACATCCCGGGGCGCAGGAGCTGGAATTGAAAACGCAGGGCTCTGAGCTGACTTTCCCAGCTATTTGGGCTGCTCGACAAGGCGTGCTTCTGCACTCGGGGGATGGTCGTAGCTCTGCTGGCGCGAACCTCCATAGAGTAAGCACAGACGGAGTTTATTCTCAAGCGAGGAACATAGCAGCTGTTGAAGGCGCATGTAAGGCATCTATGCTGCGGCTTCCTTTGCTAGGAGAAGGCAAAGGAGACGACGACCCCGTCTTGGCACTCTTCTCGAAGCTGGCGGAGTCACCGTTAAAGGACAAGGAGCTCCTTGGGTTTTTGAGCTGGGGAGACTGTAGCTGGTACTGCGGTTATGTGGGGAAGGAGACCCTCGACGGTTTGGGGGTGTACAGGTAGAGTGACAAATCGGTCATCTGCGGGCAGTGGGCGCACGACCGCCTTCATGGCTTGGGTGTTTTCATAACGCCCAGTGGAATAACTATAGAGGCGGTTTTGAGGCTGACAGACAAAACGGGCTTGGTGAGTTTTCACCCCCAGCTCTTCTGTGCAGGTGGCCTATCTGTTAGATGCCCCTCTAGAAGTATGTGTAAGGCTATAAGGGCCATGCTGTGCGTTCTAAAGCTGATACGCAGTGCTCATTGCAACTGACAAGCTGTACTTTGGAGGGTTGTGTTCGTTTAGGCACTTTTGTGGTACCGCACGGCCGAACCTTCTTTGGACACTTTCGCGACAGCCGGTTACACGGCTTTTCGATCTGTGTATCTCCGCCTGGAGGCACTCGGCCACTGACAGGTCAGTGGCGAGATGCGGATTTTTCCAGGGATCTGCCGGTGCAAGCGCGCATAGCAGAGCTCTACTGTCAGCTGCACGATCCCTAGGCCTCCTAAACTCTCCGTGGGCGCACGTGCCCTTGCCCCCGCCGGATACGTTCATTTTCAGCCTAACCAAAGTATATACGCGACAGGCCCACGCCCGTACTCGGATGGAACAGGCTTCGCGATGCTTCGATAAAGCTCCCACTGGGTTTGTTGCAACTCGCTGCAGCCGGCGACTGCCTTTCGGCGCACACCCAGCAAGCAAAGCTTTCAGGATGTGGGAAGCCCATTGTCCGGAAGCGGAAAGCCAGCACGGTGAAGACCCAAAGCAAAGAGGCAACCGCGGCGAGCACCCGGAACAAGGGATTTGGCGGCGATGGATGCGGCACCAACGGAGGGGCCTCGGCTCCTCCACGAGCCACGACTACAAAAGCACAGCTCCTGCGATGGGAAAGCGAAGCTCGGAAGCTGCCTCGTATTCCGCACTTGAACTACAACCGAGTGCTTGGACGGTGGTACGCGAGGGTTCGAGACCCGGCCAGTGGCCGCCGTATCTGGAAAGGATACACTTGCGCAGTTCGTGGCTTCTTACAGGCCCGAGATATGGCGATTGACTGTCTCAGACAGTTCAGCCAGCTTGTCTCCTCTATGCCCAGCGCAACCCCAGAAAATCCTGTAACAGTGGAATAGGGCCAATAGCCCTCCGACGTTCCCGCCTCGAGTGGTCAGATGCTCCAGCAAGGAAAGGACAAGAAGAGTTGTACGGAAAAATCAGCGGCTCAACGCAGCAGTAGACATATGTGTTGCCTCTAGCACACCTGTTGGAGAAGTAAGACAGCCGTCGGAAGAGGCCCTCGCACAAGAAGCCGTCCCTCCTGTCGCTTCAACACCAGCAGCTGTTTTTGCTGCTCGCTGTTTTGTAAACGTCAAGACATGCGGTGTGGCTATTCCTTCCACAACAGGGAACCAAAAAGGGGAAGAGAGCACAGTAGAGCCAGGGAACGGGGAAGAAGGAAGTCTAGACTTTGGAATTTCAGTTGGCAATGCAGCTTTGCTTGAAGCCCCTGCGTCGCCAACACTGGCGACAGAGCAGAACTACCTGCATGTGGTTCGAAAATTTGCAGGGATACGAAGGACAATTGTCTGCCTTTCAGTCTTCCGAGTTACTCTTCAGGACAGATGCCGCAAAATATTGGTTCTTGAAGCGTGACGAAGGGATCATTCAGGACGAAGGAAACATTTTGTGTAGGAAGCTGACAACAGATTGTATTGATTCCACATTTGCCGCATTTGCCTTGTAAAATTCACCTTTCTTCGTCACCAAATGGTGGGAAGGGGCTTGTCCATACTTATTAAATGAGTACTCGGAGAGCTATCATGCCGTTAAAAAATGGTCCTTCACTTACCAACGCCTTTTATTAGTTGCGTCCAGTCCTCTCACTTTGGTTTTGGATGACATGATTTATGACGCTCAGTGCTGTTGTCATGCATTGTATAGTTTACGTAATGTGTAAGCTTGTCTGTGCTGGGACAGACCTTATTACTATTTTCTTGAAACACACAAATACGCAAGACTTTGAAGTTTACGAGTTGTTCCACGTTGAAGGATATTTTCCGTTTCGCATGGGGAATTCTTTTGGGTGGGCTAGAATAGGCTCGCCACACCGTTTTCTCTATGTTTGACTGCGCCGCGTTTGACATTCAGACACAGAATGTCTCACGCGGTGCTGCTGAGGGGACATGCACATTTTGCAGCTGGTTTTTAATCGGCTGTCCGTGTACAGACTGCCTTCGTTATGGTAGAACCTGACTAGAATGTGCAATAGTTATATCAGCAGTATCATTTCGTGGACACCACATTTTCCAGGCGGTAATATCTGCTGGGGTATGTCCAAGCTGTCGGTGGGATCCAACTCAGATTCCGAAATTAAACTGAAGGGAGTCAATAGTCTCTAAGTCTCTTTGGAAGGACTGTTCCTCCGACCACAACAACAATGCGTGCTGGGTCATCCAAACTACCGGTACCTATAGTTCCCAGCTGAATGGAGATGTAATTATCATATGGATAGCAACGCTCAAGGTGGCTGACTGCCTTTTACCCACAAGCAAGAAGCAGAAGGCCGTCTTGCAACCCCATGCAGTGACTGAAAGACCGCTTACCTTCCTTGTTCTGGGAGCCTAAAGAGGACACAGCGAACAGTACCTAGTGTACAATTGATCAATTGACTTTGGGGCTTGAATATTCTGCATGAAGGCATGAGGATTCTGTGAGGGTGCTTATTTTGCTCATTGATGAATGGTAGCTGGAGGGTTCTGTGCAACAACATACTTGGGGCCGCTGACAGTGGTAAAATGCATATTTAGGACCCTTTCTATCACAAGGAGGGGCACCAGATTTGTGTCTATCTCGAAGGGGTATCCTGCTGCTTTTTGCGCGGTGCGCGTTCGTTTTAGAAACGCACACAAAGCGCTATAGTACCTGGTGGCACATTCTTGACAAGAGAAGGGAACACAACAATGATGACTATATTTAAGCAAGCCTGCCACTTTTCCGGAGCGCATCCGAACAGTGGAAGTTTTTTTGAACACAGGCTGGGATGTAGATGCATTCTCGGGCCAAAAAAGGGAACAGACTTTAACACACAAGGGGGTTTTCGATAGACCTCTGCGTCGAGGAGTCATAGTATACGACACAGCCAAAGAGGAGAAGCAGCCACACAGCGCACTCGGAGCTTTTATCTAAGTGGCTCAAACCCCGTGTCCGCTGAAGAGAGGCAGACTGTACGTGGATGGCAAGGCGCTAAGGGGCGAAAGTGTAGTAAGGGTCTTTCACCTAAGCAGAGGACCACCGTGAGCTTCGATGGTGTCGAAACGCTTAAGAAAGCAGTTCGCAGCATGCGTCTACTTGAGCCTCCAGTACCCAAGCGTTCTCCGATGGCGCGAAGAAGGATCTAGACCTGGTATGGAGGAGTGGCGGCCTACCGTGGTTGCAGCACTCTTTGCTGCAACGCCTGGTGCACGGCAGTCCTGCACTCACAACACTCAAACGCGCCTTTTGTTGCAATCGGCTAACAACGTGGACAAATCGCAAACATGTACTTGGCCTTCAAAAGACAGCGTACCCGCAAGGAGAATTATAGGCACCGATTTAGACCTATCACTTTCCACCTTCCCGTCCGTTTCTCCCAATGCAAGGGACGAACACATCTCTCTGCTCATCCCACAAGCGGTTAGTGAACCGAAGGGAGGGCTTGTTTCTCACATGTTACTGCTACTCCTTGTGTTTGGGTGTTCCGCCAGTTCCTCTTCCTGCTTCGCTTGTTGCTGCGTCTGCTGCCGCGGCACCTTTTGTTGCTACACTTCTTGCCGCTTCATTCCCCCATAGGGCATTTGGAACCGCGTTTTCCGTGGGCACTTCGTTCAAAAACAAGAGCATATAGTAATCAGCCATCGCTTTCCAACGCCAGCACGGGCGGGAGGCCGCTGTGGGGATTCCTGCAAGCCCTTAAGAGGACCCATCGTAGAACGATGGAGCAGCTGAAAGTGGAGCCGGCTATAGGTAAAAGGAGAGGTGTATTTCACAGCAGGTAAACGGATGGTACCTGCGAGCAGATATACTGGAAGATGTACGTTCCTCTACAGGCGCAACAGTACGCTGCCTATGCTTATTCCGTGCTGTGCACTGCTCGGCCCACCACTTGCGGCTAAAGGTACCTATATGAAGCCGCAAGTGCTGGGCCGAGCAGTGCACGTAGTCCGTCATGCGAAGTTGCTTCACACAGACGGTCCTCAGGAGCTCATTTGAACTGCCCGTCTCTTATCCACTTAAAGTACTTTCGTCTTCGTCTGTAGCGTCTGCGAGTCGTTTCACGTTCGTTGAGGATCTTACTCACCTCCAGTTTGTCGTCCTCTCAATGGCCCGGCTGTCTTTGTGTAAGGGGGTTTCGGCTGAATGCCGGTGATATCGAGACTCGCTAGAGAATGCCGATCCTTCCAGGTTGGTAAGCCAGCAGAGTAACCTGAGAACAAACTGCAAAGGGCCGTGCCCAACGCACTGCAGATTTCTTCAACTGGTTGCCATAGGTTCCAGGAGCAACCGAATCCACTACAACGAAGTCGTGTGGGTTGAAAGTGCCAATTGATCTTAGTTTCTTTTGCCTGGCTTCGCTGGGCATTATTTTCGTATTTGCTCGCTCTTAAAACCTGTACATGGAAGTCGGCACCTGCAGGCGTACGAAGCTGGTTCCCAACAGCCAGCTGCAGCATCGGAGCAGAGAACATTGTTTCTCTTTGGGTGTAGAGGAAGACCGCCGGAAGGCCAGCGGGTTGAATAGTACACTGTTGTATTGTATGCCCACTACATGCAATGAAGAAAAAGCCAGTGTGATAAATCTTGCCTTATATGGACTCGCGCATACTGCATAAAAATGCGGCTTCTGCGCTCCTTCATGGTGGTCACGTAAACATCAACGTCATCAACATCCATAACATCATCC
>CAJFCY010000277.1:0-19236 GCA_904066265.1 Eimeria zaria | reverse complement strand
ATATATATATATATGTGGGCAAGTGGTAAATACTCAGTAAGCGCCGATTAGCCAACCAGGAGAAGCACGGACGGAGCCCGCGCTGAATGTGCCAACATTAGACAAACCGTTGTATAGTGTGTGCTCCCCCGTTGGCACCTAGCTGCACCTAGCTAGAAACTCCCACAATCCCTACAACGCGTGCTGTTCGGCTCGATGAGTACCGCTTATGTAACGAGAGTACTTGGTCTCTCGTTGGCCCGCGGTAGTCCTCTAATATTAGAGGACTATCGTAGGCTGCGAATAAGTCAAAAAAAAACTCGTAAGGAGAGAGTACGTAAGAGCAGCTAGCCTCTTTCCCAGCCTTGAGGCATTCATGGTGCTGCCACTAGGCTGCCTACGCACTGGGAGAGGAGGCAGCTCGGCACCTGTTGCAGCGCACCTCGCTGCAACTCGTGCTGCACGGAAGTCTCACATGTAAACACATCCGAGCCCCCTTTTGCTGCACGCGCGAATTCAATAGGCAATTGTTGAGCACTTGCTTGTCCGTTAGTAGGCAGTCTGCGGCCCAGTCGGTGTACACGTCTCAGCTGCACGTAGGGCATGCAACAGCTACTAGCATATGCACGGAACTGCTCCTGCTTGGTACAGAGGAGTTGTGGCCGTTTGACTTCATGTTCATTTGGTTCGGAGGCCCGTTAACAGCTGCCTAAGGGTAGTGCCTTGATTGCGGGCAAAAACGGACGTATAGCACATTGTGTGCTTCTGCTGGAGTTACTGCAACAGCGTTTCCAGCGGCCCCGCATCACGGCACCTCTTCGCCTCCCAGCATTACCGGGCATAGTTTTGATGTCTGCAGAGGTGACTACAAGAAGGAGCAGGATGCAAGTCTGGCAAAGACTTCTCCTCGGTTGGTTGTCTCTGCCTTTCAGTTTCTTGACTACCCTGCTAACTGCTCCTCGAGCCACATCAGAAACCTGCCTTCATTTACCGCCACATCACTGGCTACACCAAGTGAACGCCCGAGGTGTATGTCAAAAAAAGGTGTAATCCTCTTATCTGCATCAGTTTTTGGCCCGCTACTTCAGGACCCCCGTTACTTCTACCGGAACCATGACGGTTGGTGGACAAACCAGTTCGCACATTTGCAAGACTGTGCGAGCATGCAACAAACTGCTGCTAGTTTTGGTAGCCACTGGTGATAGCACCCGCTGCCCCTCATCTGTGTTGCGAGTGCCTCAGCATTCTCCACGTTTGGGGATGAACCAATCTACCAAAACGTCGCATGGCCCCCCACGGCCCCGAAACGTTCCCGCTGGATATAAGAAGTAAAGTGCAATTGAAGACGTTACCTTAGCATGCTGCATGCTCCCGATTGCTTCTCCTGTGATGCCACTCCATCAACACTTATCGCTGTCGAATACTTTCGTAAGAGCAAATTCTACATCCCACTATGAAGTTCTATGGCCCGTTCTCAGTTGCCATTGGCACAGGGTTGCTTCCGTCAAAGGTGGTTGCCGTAGCACGCACCTGGGGCAGAGATCCTAGTAATCTGTCGTAGCTATAATCCCGCTGCTCAAGATTTCAACGGTGCCAGGCCTGTCGGCGGTGGTGGCTTTTGCATGCAACAGCAGCCAAACGGCTCGTCCAACAGCAGCACAGGCCGCACAGGCTGACCTCTAATGCTTTAAGACTTCGTGTGGTGTGTGTGAATGCGCGAGAAATCGGAAAGCTCGGAATAACACTCAGGAGTTTCTAGCTAGACATCAGGCATCTACAGCACAGCCATAGTTTGAAAAGGAAGCTTCAGCCGAAGGCTAACTCGCCTGCTCATGCACAATCTTAACCGTCTTCTGGGCCTGCGCTGGTGCGAGTCTACGCCTGCATGCAAGACACAGATCACCTGTATCTAAAAGATCGGAGCCACACTGCTTCGCCTCCAGACGGAGACAGCTTTGGAACGGACCCCTGAGCCATGCGTCTTCTTGCTTCGCCCCATCTTAAGCCCAAAAATAACGAAACTCCGCTTCCTGTGTCTGCAGCAGTTAGACACTTCACTGGCAGAACCAATATGTAAGGGGGGGTTCTAGCTCCCCGTACACGAATGCAGCTGCAGCAGAGGTGCCAGGTGGTGGGCACTGAGCACACGCAGCGCCGAGTTGCACCACATGCTGCACCCAAGTTGCCAGTGAAGCAATTCCTCGGGTGTCCACAGCCCCGCGGCGTCATTGCCGCCCCTATCTTGTGTATCTCCACCTTCAGGGCTCTGATAACCTATGTTACGGTCTGTCGAGTAGTTGGTAACGTCCTCTTCAGCGGGAGGTGAGCCTGTGGACTTTGCTTCTGCCGTTGTCTGCGGGGCCTTGTTGCCTCTCTGTGATGAAAGGTACGCATTCATTACACGCCGAAGAAAGTCCTGCCGAGCCATCTGTGGCAGCGGTTCAGCAGATAGCGGCACACCTGACATATGCTGCCTCTTCTTCCCCTTTTTCGAGATAGGCGGAGGCAGTGCAAGGCGTAGAAAAGTCGAGTGGCTGCTGGCAGCTGCCAAATAGCTGTGTACCAGCTTCCTACATTCGCTCCAAATAAAGGCTCGCCACCCGCATTCTGTCTTGGAGCCACAGTATGGCTCAGCTCCTGAACCATCACCACTCCAGCACCGTCCGCTGGCACACGCGCGCCGAATCTTGAGGACCTTTTTAGTGGCTGCAGCTACGAGGCGACGAACAAAGTCTTTCCAGTTGTATCGATTCCTTCCCTCGTGTAATCCACTGCAGCAGTCCCCATTGCCTGGATCTGGGTCTGATGTCGCGCTCTTCCTCTCCGCAGATTGCACCTGTCGTTGACAACTCCCTGAAATGGACTGTGAATAGAAGCAGTTGCAGAGTCTTTCAGACGGAGAAGAGCACGGTGTAAAGGTCTGTCTAGCGAAGCACGCAATATTGCTTGCTGCCCGTTGCAAGGGCCCTTGTGCGCCAAGCTGTGTATCAGATGAACACTCGGTGGTTGTGGCTGTGGCACTGTCTGGATCATCCGAATTGGCTTCAACCATCGGCCTCCCTGCCTGCGGGCTACTCGGCGGGCCAGATGCACCCGAGTCTTGTTTTCCCTCCGCTGATTCCTGCAGTCGTTCACTCGCTGCTGGACACAAATCAGGGTCGCGGATCCCTGTGAACTGTAGGACGTCGTGTAGAAAGGCCGTAAAAAGGCGTTTGATATTCCGGCGCAACCTCTTGCCTTCTTTTCCAGCTTCAAAGGCTTCATGACCATGCTGCGGTTCATGCAGCTCAGACGCACAAATGCAACTACGGTTACAAGTAGCAGCAGCAGTTCCATCAAGGCCATGGGAAGGTGCGACGGTCAGTTCTTGAGCAGGGCCATGCTGATCATCAAAGGGGCCAAAAAATACAGTCACACCCACAGCACGCCAGCGCCAGGAGTCGATATGCCTACAGGCGCAGGGAAATGTAGAGTGCAGCAACCTGTCCAGAAAAGGCAGTACTCCGGAGTCACCGTCCGTTCCCGCCTCCTCGTAAGGGTCACATTGCTGCATCGTCTTCTGCGCCTGCAAGCGCCTATTCAGGAAGTGAAAGGGGTCACTAATAAAACCCTTTGTCAAAGGAGCCGCTGCCCACAACACGTCGACAGGCAGCCATCTCCATTCCCTTGGGGATCCGTCGACATGCGAATATACCTTTCGATTTTCCCTAACAAAGTCTCTCAGAGCTCCATTTGATTCGAGCTTTCTTCCCCCTTCCAAAAGTCGCATCTCTTCTTCTTCTGCCTCTGAAGCTTCCCACCGGCGATTGTGCGCTGTGGCTGCCAGTGTTTGACTCGACGCCCGTCCCGCCGAACCTGTAGAATTGAACCGTCTGCGTTTGGGATTGGGCTCCTCCTCTTGTTCGTGCGCAAAGTCCTCAAGAGACGATTCGTTCTGTGGACGAGCCTTCCAAACAACTCTACAAAGGTTAGAAGCCACGTGAGCAAGTTTTTCGTACGAGCCAAGCTGGTCAAAAGACAAGCTGCCTGCTTCTCGTCTAGAACGACACACTGCCAACTCTATGCGCATGCGATGCACCGCTGCTTGGCAGGAAGGGGCTTTCCCTCTAGTGTAGTTTTCTCGCAGGTCATCAGCCGCAGTATTCTCTGAAGTATGTTCTGCAGTTGGGGAGGTAACGTTGTTATTGCAGCCTTGAGCAGAGGCGGCCTCCTCCCGGGCAGCATCTCCCCGAAGGGCGAACAGCGCTGCAGCGCGCAGCAGCGGCAACAGACAAACAGAACGGGGCCTGCAACAGGAACAGTGAAGAACAGAAGCTGGAAGGGGCTGGTAAAGCGCTGTTATCGACAATTTCCGTTTCAGTGGCCTACTGGTCCAGCTGTAGAATGGGCAATCGTGCAAGGGCATTTACGGAGAGTGACTGACAGAAATGCAGCAATGCGAGGAGCAACTCGCTGGGCAAGACGCAGGGCATGACCAAAGTCCTTGAAAAAATATAGCACAGCGAAACAAGCAAAGAAAGCTTCTGTATGCAGCGTGCCCGTGCCAACATTCGCTAGAAGACCACACAGGTTCCTCTGCTAAACCGGAAATGCACACAACAAGGAGCTCACTGCATCTTACGTACACTAAATGCACACGAAATGCTGTTTGTTTTAGTCGGAGCTCAGTCAACAAGGGGAAGGCAACCTCAGGAATGGCTCTGATAGGTATCACGAGCAGTGCACAGTGGTTGGTAGCAGCCGCGAATGCTTACAATCATTCCTCCCATCCGGCTCAAGTCGAATACCTCCCGGGCGTTGTAGGTTGGGCCTCCCCAGGGAGGAGCGAGAAAGGCCTGAGCAGGCAGATCACCCTGAACATCCTCGTATATCCCTCGGCAATCGCCGCTCAGCTGCTACTTTTAACTCGTCTAAGATGCTGCCTAAGGGTCCCTGGGCGTCTTCTTCCAGAGCCTGCCAAGGCCTGCTTCTACGGCCTCCAAGATGCTGTTCCTGAACATCAAGTGCTTCGCTTCGATCCCATGGAAGCTGACAGCATGTTGGCTTCATGCCAATAAGCCCTTACTACGTCCAGCGCGCCTCTGCGAAGCTGGCGAGATGCCAATATTGCAAAGTCCCCGATGATAAAATCTACGCGCGATGTCACATGCGGACCTGCAGCAGCGCAGGAAGAAATAAATCAAACACAAATCCTCTGAATGCTACGGTGAATGCACGAGCGTAATGGCCTGAACCCCAAGTAGTAAGTGCCAGCCAAGAGAAAAAGCCACAAACGGCCCACTCAAAACGAGAGCCAGTTGCCCAATGGAGTATCCAATGGAAGAAATAATAAATGTTAGCCGTTACATACTTCTTCTTCCAGTGTTCGGCAGCTACACACAGACACGGCGCACTTATAGATGAGTTTAAGGGGCCCGAGCAAGCTATATCTCTACTGGAACGCAGAAGCGCCTCCCTGAGTGCCTTAGGGGAAGGTGAATCCGTCATGTCAGTAGATAGTTCCCGGGGTGCACGTTGAGTTAGCGCACTGCCGTTGAAGGAGAGGCCGCAAACCACAAACCGTTCCCTACAGCAATGGGGGTCTGCGTACGTCTCAGGACTTCGGGAAAAATGCATAGGCCAATCAAAAAGTCATCTTCCTGGCTTGGGCGAGATGTGGCGATGGTACTCACCGTACACTGCAGCATTTGCCTTGGCCAGTTCAATGCGCACCGGGTCTATTTCGCAAGCTATGACAAATCCGCATGATTTTGCAAAGGCAATTGTGTTCCCCCCAGCCTGAACAGCACAGATACCCCTGACTGGAGCTGCTTGCTGCTAACCGTTGCAGCACTACGCCAAAGCAGCAGCGACAACAACAGCCACGGCATGGACACACCGATAGAAAGTGCCGCAAATGACTTGTGACAAAAGAGAGCTTGCAGAGTGTTAACGAACCCCGGCAAACCCGTCTAGTATCAAGTCACAGCGGCAACGCTCGGCTGTATGCACGGCGAGTTGCTCGGGGGTAACAGACCACCACATCTCTTCGTCAATCTGAATGCCTTCATCGAACTTCGAAAAGAGTTCCCGCCGACGGTTCACTCTTTGCCTGTCAAAGACGCACCACAAGCATGAGTCCTAAAAGGTGTGCTGAGCACTAGGGCAACCGGCCGGCGATCACACAACTTACTTGGCGCTTTGTGCACTGTGCAGGTGCGACTTTATGGGTAAATACGTGTTCTATTTTCTCGCAAGTATGTTGGAAATGATCTATGCCGGGGTCCACTTCATGAGGCCAACTAGAAAATGCAGCAACAGAACAATACGGGCAGTGGCAGGACGACACAGTACTGGGGTCCACTACTGCAGCTTAAGACAGCTATCATTTTCCCTCCACTTTTCAACTGTACATATGTCTGGGGTGTACGGCTCACTCCTCTTTGCATCCGACCCGTCGTCGTTTGCCTGGAAACACACCGTCTGTTCCTTGAGGCGGAGTGTAAGCCCAAACCTCCGCTGCCAACAGATCCGTGATACGAATCGCGCTGCCTTCTCCCATCGCAGAGTTGGCAGAGTTGCGCTTCGTCTACGGTCTGCCGTTTATGTAAACGAGCGATGAGGGACGGAACCGAGTAGCCCGCGGACAGCAGGTGGGTAGGGAAGAGCAGCGACCATAAAAGGTCACTGTAGAGTCATTGAAGCCTACATAATTTTAAGGAGTAATTTAGTTTTCGTTCTGCCAATGATAACGATCGTGATCATCGAAAGCCCCAATATTGGCTGTCTTGCCTCCAGAGTGCGGAACACCGCGGGAAACGAAATATGGATATTACAATATGTATCCATACATGCATGTGCGCTAAAATTCCCTTTTCTTTCCGTATCTCTGTAGTTCGCAGACCAACGCGGTGAATGCAGCTGAAACGTAGCTGCGCCAGTAGCAAGCCCTGTTGAGATTATTGCGGAATGCCCATTGCCGATCGCAGCGGTGATCGGCAGTTAACACCATATAAGGCTTTATTACAGATATTACTTTGCAATTATATTGCAGAAATCATAGTTAAGGTGTGTGGGACCGCAACAAGTTGTTGTTTTTCCATTCCCTCTCTGGGTCCCAGGCGCAGGGCAAAATCTACAGGTTAAACACCTATGCAGCATGGCCTGTTTCAAATGTGTACGTATATTTCCTCCTGAGTTCAGGCTGGATATGGAAGAACAAGCTAATGCCTGACAATTATCATCCGTCGTTGCACGTGCAGCAGAGGGTCAGCTTGCACTCTGCTGCAGCTCGCAGGCGTCCTTGGAAGATGCCTCAGGTGAAGTCGGGGCATGTTCTCATACTTGTGCGCAGCCTTCCTACTAAGGGCCATGCAAGTCTCGAACACTTGCCTATAGTTCTAGTACATGTTGCAAAAGGGGCTTGATTGTGCTCACATATGAGCAGTGCAGCGCGAGCTGCGGGCGACGTGCGTTGCAGCTTATCTAGGGCCGCCTCCTCTCCTCGGGCAGAGGCAATCCGACCTCCGGGATCCTGACCAAAGAAGCGTTGGGGGACTAGGTCAAAATCATTTGAGAGATATTAAAGTATTTGATTCTAGTGTCGCTCACGACGGTCCTGGAATAAGGTCGAGGGGTCATGTTAAAGAACCCGAATCGGAAGTTAGACTCCGCCTACACTTGGTAGCACAGCGTGACTAGTTGAACAGGTGCGAGCAAGGAATAATATCGAGCACTGCAGGGCAGCCTGGTGCCTCGCAATGATTAGTAACGGAAGCGCTCGCTTTAGCGAGCAGGAGTGTAGCATGCCTTTCGTGGAGTCGAGCCGTGGACTACGTGCACGACTCAACAGTTGAGACGTTGAGCCGTGCGCATTAGACGTGTACACTGACTGGTAGGTAGACTACGTATCAACGGAGAAGGATGTGTTCAACTATTGCCTACTGAGTTAGTACATGCAGCAAAACCGGGGTTGGATGTGCCTAGATATGGGGCTGCCGTGCAGCACGAGTTGCAGCGAGGTGCGCTGCAGCATATGCCGGGCTGCCCCAACTCCCCGTGCTTAGGCAGCCGAGCGGCAGCGCTATGGTTGCCTAAGGTCTGGGGAAGGAGGTTAGCTGCTTTTACGGACTTTTTTCTTATAAGTATTTGGCTTTTTCGCAGCTCACGGTGGTCCTTTGATAAGATCAAGGACTCTCGTTACGGAGGACGCATTCCTCCGCTGAGAGATGCATCCTAGGCCACTAAAAGGTCCTTGCCACTCGTTCTACTGTCGTATTTAGTCCGCCATGGCCCGCTAAAGCATGATCATGCATTTTCCTCAAAACGTCTGTGCGAAGCGATGCAGGAACGTATAACCGACGGAGTCCACGCTTCATCTGGTACCACAAGAGATTCTCGTCCGTGCTGTAGTGCTTCACCCGTCGTCCGTTGTTGAGTTTAGCGAGAACTGCGGCTGCATGAGAATCTAATGAGTAAGAAGAACGCAATTCAGAAAGCAAACGAGAGTCTTCGCATATAAGAGTGGTCGCAGAACACAGTATCTGACCTGGGGGGCTTCGTGAGAGGGGGTCATCGACCACATTGGTGATGCCCTTAATATACTTGACAGTGAAGTCGTACTGCGCCAGCCAGCAAAGCCACCTGACAACTCTTTCAGTATCATAGTCCGGAAAACTCTTCGTGAGATGCGTTAGAGATTGATGGTCAGTTTATGGTGAAATGCCTACCGTATAAGTAATGGCAACACTTTTTTACCCCCCACCAGACTGCATAGAGTTCCTTTTCACGTACCGGATACTTCTGCTCCCTTTCCGTAGAGCGATGTGAGTAGCAGGCGATTATTTGGTGTTTTTTCGATTATATAGCCTGCTGAGAAAGCATTACCTGTTGCGTCACTGGCATCGGTTGTTAGGAAAAAGGGTTTGTCGATATCAGGGAGCGCCAGCACCGGAAACGATGCGAGATTTGGATGAGGCTTCTTGCGGCTTCATCTTCACTCTCCATCGAAACAAGTTGCTTGTCCTTCTTACGTAGATCCGTTAGAGGGGCAGCAATACGAGTGAATCCAGGAATGAAGTTGCCATAGTAGGAGGCGAGGTCGAGAAACTTCTGTACGTCTGTCCTGGTGTACAGAGGTAGGGGCAGCGTGCGAATCGCCCCTATCTTCGCTGGGTCCGGTTCAACTCCTGCTGCAGAAACAGGAAAACCTAAGGAGCTGATTGTTTGCATGAAAAACGAACACTTCTGCGCTTTCACAAACCACTGCTTCTCGCGAAGCAGTTGCAGAGCACGCCGCAATTGCTGTAAGTGCTCTTGCACGTTGCGGCTGAACACAAGCACATCATCCATGTATATTATCATCCATCCTTCATTGATTGGTCCCAGAAAGTCGTGATTGACCTCTCGCTGTAGTTCGGCAGGTGCATTCACGAGCCCAAAGGGCATGCATGTATACACTAGTTTACGTGTACGGGGATGAAACGCAGTCTTGTGCCTGTCATCGGGATATATTGGGATATGCAAAAACGCCTCAGCGAAATCAAATGATGAACATACTGCGGAACCCTGCAAACAATCGAGAAGTTCGTCGATCCTGGGCATCGGGAACTTCTGCTTTACCGTGATTTTGTTGAGTGGCTTGAAGTCGACGCACATGCGCCACCTTCCGTCCTTTTTCTTTGCCAACACCGGGTTATGTCCAAACGCACTGGTTGATGGTTGAACCTTGCCTTTTCTTAACAATTCATCTGCTTGCCGCTCAATTTCCTCCTCAAGTTGAGGGGGTCGCCGGTACCTTGGAACAAAGCTTGGGGCTGCCCCAGGGATGAGTTCGATGCGACGTATTGAGCGTGTAGCGGGTGGCCTGCCCGCCGATAACTCTTTGATATTTAGTACATCTGAGAACTCTTCCTTCAATTGTGCCCACTTCTGCTGTTCCGCGGGTGTTAACTGGATCGAATCCCCCAAAACTGCGGTCTTGGTAATACCATCACGACGGAGTGCATGCACTTTTCCATCGCATCCTGCACCGCCCCTGCGCTGCGTTGGAGCCTCATTGCTCCCCTTTCCGTGACATACGGCCTCGACTCCTTGCACAGTTGAGGATGTAAATGCCGTTGGAAGTGCTGAGAGGTGCACTCTCTCATTACTTTCTGGCACGCAGGCCTCGACACTGTCATCAGCGGGGCGCATGCGCGCCCTCCACTGGGTCACCCACGGCATACCTAGGATCATGTCGTGGTGAAATTGTCCAACATAGAAGTCCCGTATCATGAAAATGTGACCCTTTCCAGACTTAAGGTCACATTTTACACCCATTGTTTTGCCGATTCTGGTGTCCTGCCTTCTATCCGCAAAACGTAGTCGCAGAGACTGCACCGACGAGTGAACAGCCAGGTTGCACCTCCGAGCAGTTGCTTCCGATAGAATGTCCACTTCGCATCCCGTGTCAAGTAGCGCAAGCAGCTTCCGATCGTTAATACAAGCTTGCATAAGCACTGAATTGACCCGAGGGGGGTCTGCTGGTGCGACAATCACCTCTTTAGGCCCCATCACTGCGCCGCACGTTGCGTGGGGGCCCGAATGTTTCCCTGATCCCTCTGTTTGTTCCCCTGCCAGCGCTGCTCAAAGCCCTCTTTCTCCAACTACTTCCCCCTTTTCATTCGTCTGCAGTCGCGAAGTACATGACCTTGTTTATTGCAAAAGAAGCACATTTGCTGCTCAGCACATCTTTCCGCCTTTTTGGGTACGGAATTCATTGACTGTCGTCGGTTACTGCCTCTGGTCCCCTTCAAAGCTGGTGTGGCGTTCACAGCCCCAATATCCATATGCTCCCAATCCGATTCGTTTCTAAACATGCTTTCTCCCTTCTCAGCTAAAGCTGCTGAATTTGCATTTTTTTCTTTCTTTTATGCGAAGATATTCCATCATCTGGGTAATTTCAACCTTAACGCCTTGGAGTTCTCTCTCTGCCGTCCAACCGGTTACGGATTGCCTCTCTCCCGGAAATAGCCCTGCGATGAGCCAATTGTACAAAAGCTCCTGGTCTACCGCTGGGCTTCTGATCACCAGTTTCTCATATTTCTCAATATACCGTTCTATCGACAACGTTACCTGCTTCAGTTTTCTCAGTTCCGCTAGAGCTTGTTCCCTTGCAGACCTGGGAATAAACCTGCATCGTAACTCGCTGCGGAAAGCCTCCATGGTCCTTATATGCTCCGGGAAGTTGGAACCTTTGGTTAGGTGGAGCCACCAACGTCGTGCGTCCCCGTCTAATAAAGAAAAAGCCAATACTAGTTGTAATTCTTCAGGTGCGATTTGCAGACGCAGATACCAGTCCAGGGAAGCTTGGAAGTCCTCCACTGCATCTGCATCGCGGCGTCCATCGTATTTGGATGGCCGGCTGAGCCGGAGGAATTATTCATAAAGTGTTTTTGTTGAAAATGAACTTTCCTCTGGACGTGATGCAGAAATTTAGTTCATTTCTGCTCTGCTGCACTTCCATTCGTCTGTAATCTCCCAACACGAGGGCAGACCGTGAACTATCTCCAAAACTGTAACGAGAAAAGGGATATGCTTCAAACAACAAGCGAGCAAAATGCCTGCTTGCTTTTTCCGCTTACTTATTTTTTATTTTTCTGTTTATACTAGTTACTGCTACCCCTTGAATTTCCAGGCAACAGCGGTGGGGATCGGTGTGCGCACCCTTCGCGGAGAACCATGCGGTGATACCAAGTGTAACGAGAGTCTTTGATCTTATCAAAGGACCACCGTGAGCTGCGAAAAAGCCAAACACTTATAAGAAAAGCTTCCGTAAAAGCAGCTAACCTCCTTCCCCAGACCTTAGGCAACCATGGCGCTGCCGCTCGGCTGCCTAAGCACGGGGTGTTGGGGCAGCCCGGCATATGTTGCTGCGCACCTCGCTGCAACTCGTGCTGCACGGCAGCCCCATATCTAGGCACATCCAACCCCGGTTTTGCTGCATGGACTTGCTCAATAGGCAATTGCTTAGCACTTCCTCCTCCGTTGGTAGGTAATCTGCTCACCAGTCGTTGTACATGTCTCAACTGCACGTAGGGCACGTCTCAACTGGACGTACGGCATGCTACACTACCTACCAATGGAGAATGATGTGTTGAACAATTGCCTATTGAGCTAGTCCATGCAGCAAAAGGGCGCCTGGATGTGCCTAGATATGGGGCTGCCGAGCAGCACGAGTTGCAGAGAGGTGCGCTGCAACGTATGCCGGGCTGCCCCAACTCCTCGTGCTTAGGCAGCCGAGCGGCAGCGCCATGGTTGCCTAAGGTCTGGGGAAGGAGGTTAGCTGCTTTTACGGACTTTTTTCTTATAAGTATTTGGCTTTTTCGCAGCTCACGGTAGTCCATTGACAAGATCAAGGACTCTCGTTACAGACTCACTATCCAACCCGGCTGGAGAGCACGGCCAGCATACCAAACCACACTGCTGAGTCACGCAGGCCCATGTGACTGGAAGGTAAAGTTGGGGGGCCTGCATGATTTCGCAGCATCTTCCGTTTTCACCTCTCAAGCACATTTGACACATGTATTCCGGGCGTGCATTTATGCGTGCACCTACGGGGCTATACCTCATACGGTTACTTTGTCGAACACTAACTGGCAAAAATCATGCTTTAATATCAATTGTGGCAGCCTGTTGCAGTCGCATTGCTCGGGCATGGGCTGGGAAGGCGGAGGGGAAAGTGGAATGCCATTGAGGCGCGTAGAGGCAAAGCCGAGTCTTGCACGCATTTCCGGGTATCTTCTTTGGGGGTGTTTTATCCAAGAGATATAGGTGTTACCACTAGTGCGATCATGCTTGAAAAACAGTCGGCTACTCTGGAGGGACAGTTGTTAAACTTTCACGTAGGGACGGTGGTTAACGATCTGTACCTTTTTGAGGCTTGTGGGATTATTAGTGGACTTATTTGGCATTCTTCAAAAGAATCATAAAATAGTTAAATTAAGAATTCGTGATCACAGGGAAGAATGCCAGAGTAAGTTCGGCGTATTAGCCTTTCATTCCCCACCGGGATGTCTACGGAGTCGCCTTCGGGACTGACCTTGTTGGCAAGAGTGGTCTATTGGCGACGTTCTAGCAGAAACCACTTTTTTTGGTTTTTCTCGCGTAAATGTTTGCTAGAAATGTGGCATTTGCGACAATGTATCCCTTAATCCATTTCCTCTCTATTTTCTGTGTATTCGTGAAACTTGTCAAGGCATCTGATGGCTTGCCGGAAACAGCGGTTGAAACCTCGCCTGAACCTGGAATAGTTTCTCCAGCTGATGAGGCCTTAATGAAGGCCACGGGCCCTCCTGTACAATCAGGATCGGGATCCCCCCTTTTGCGCGGAGCAGCGGCCGAAGCCTCGTCTGAATCTGGAACGGTTTCTCCAGATAATGAGGTCTTCGTGAAGACCAGGGCCCCTCCTGCCTACTTAGGATCGGGAAGCCCCCAAATCGTAACCCCCATTGTCCTCTTGTCTCTCCTTGCATTAATGGTTGTGGTTTTCGTCGTGAGCTGCATCGCTGCTCTACGGCGTGGCCTGACAAAAGAAACTACCGAAACACGGACTGGAAGACTCGCACGCGAAGGCAGAGGCCCCTGTCCAGTAGGTCCTTGCTCTCTTCGTGCATGTTTTGTAGTGTGAAACAAAGCTGGAAACTTGGTCGGGCATCTTCCATGGCCGTTTCCGTCTTGGCAGATTTTTGCAGGAAGAAGAATACCGGATATGCTAGGAGGCACATCGCAGCTGCGTATCAGGCTGAAATTTCTGCGACCATCGACTTTACCGCCTCGCGAGTGCAAGCTTCCGGACAGGGCACAAAACTGCAGAACTGCGTTCAGTGGCAGCCGCGCGTCCTTCCTTCCTATCTCCACGCTGGAACGCCTGGTAGCCTTTTTCCCTCCCTTCTGCCGCTGCATGTGCCAGTGCGCAACTAGGAGCACGACATACTACTTGTGGCGGTTGTTGAGTGGGAAGCAGGAGGCCAGAAGGTCTCAAAGATTCTCCGCAGAAGGGCTCGTTGCATAATGCATCGCTTTCACCTTGTGTCCAGATTTTGGCGCTTTGAACTGAGCATTGTTTTGTGGCTGCGTTGCGCGGTGGAGGCGCCCTACCCACTCCTCCATTTGCGGCGCGATAAATTTAAGCATTGCCGCGGGACGGTGGTCGAGGAGCAGTGCTTGCTTGAGGCTCCAGCAGGGAAGGTATATTTCTGCTTCATCCACGACCTAATAAGTTGCATCTATTTAACCTCCGATAAACTAGTGGGCGTTCCTGCGTCGGTTCCGCGATTCACTTCACCTTGCAAAATTTTCATATGTTTACCGCTGCTAATGAATGTGTTGACTCGGAAAATGCAATCAGCGTATGGCTGCTCAGCGCTGTAGGACTCCAGTTGATCCAGTGTGGGCACAGCTGGGTGCTTGGGAATCTGCAGATAATCCAGGATGGTATATCTTTCAAAGCGGTGGACGCTAGGATACATCCTGTCCTTTTGTATATTCGTCGTATGTGGCAGAGTTGAACAGCACCGATTGTCCCCACCTGTCTGGGGAGGCGGTCAAGACCTTATCCATTCCACAGCACAGTAGAACAAGACAAGGAACGCCGGGAAGCACTGAGTAGAACATGCATGCACTGGCAGCCTCACAGCAGCGAAAGTGCGGCTGCAATTATGTGGTGCTGAAGTGGTGTCAATTTAGTGGCATGCGCTTTTCGATGGACGAATATGAGCGGCCCTTTGACATATTCAGCTTGGCCTCAGTGCGATTAGCTTTGAGACAAATGAAACGTTTGCGTTTTCACACATCAAAGGGTTTTATGATGTGACTGAGATGTGTTGGCGTGTGCTTCACGATGAAGTTTAGGCACGGGAATGTTACTCAATGACTCTGACGCCCCAGTAATGGCCCAGGTGTTATTTAGCGCACATTTTACCTTGGGAGCAGCGGTTAGGCAAACTCTATCCGTTTAAAGCTGCTTGCGGGTCTTAGACATCTATACCACGGCTGCCGGCTGGAGCGGCTCATGGTGGGGTCACTCGGACATAATGTTGAATGGGAAAATGGTGTATTTGCTGTGTTGAGGTGCCAGGCGGCAATACCATCGAAAATCTCATGTTATTTAGACTCTGCAACCGCGCTCTTCGGTAAGTTCGGCGGGTGCATACTTCCCGATGATCATGTCAGGCAACGGCAATACTTACATTTCGCAAAGACAATGACTGCTGGAGTACTGTTCACCGCAACACTAGCAGGCACAATGTTCTGCGGGGGCGCACGCCAGCACAAGGTGTACTACGTGCTTACAGGAGGTTTTGGTGTCGGCAAATAAGCCGAGCTGCGGAATAGGAACAGGGTGGGGAGTCCCTGAATGCACCGAAAGAGTTGTGCCTAGCGTGGAATGCAGCAGAAAATGGATTTGCTGAAGTGCCCGGCTTAACCTTATGATGCCGTTCACTGCAACTGTTAACAACGCTTTGCCACATGGAGCACGCAGCACGACAACATAAGCCTTGCCTGTGTGTAAATTGCAAAAAGAAACGCGTTCGACCAGCAGAGCGACTGCCTGTGGCAGCATGGACCAAGGCATCCACAAAAAACGTTGTGTGAATGCATTCAGAGATATAATACAGCGGTGCAGTTGAAGCGTTGCGAAAGGCGTGAAACGCAGGCATTCATGCTCTAACCGATATACCCGTCATACCCGATGCGCTTCGAGGCGTCCATCAATTCACCTATCAATGCATGATGCGCGGCAAGAAGGCCACAGCACGATGGTGGCGTTGCGCTCATTGCGAAACGCAGGAGGAAGTGCGTGCGGTTAAGATGTCTCTTAAGTGACCTAGAACACGAAAAGCTGGATCAGGATTACAGTGCTCGTGTGCCAGCGGATTTGTTGCAGTATGTTGCGAGTGGTGTGTATGATACTCTCTAGATGCAGATGTTGCCTAGTCTGTTGAAGCAAAGGGTGCTGCTTGCTCGTTCAATTCTCCAGCGAAGCACAACATGCGGAGCCCAGACGTGGTTTGGATGTTGCTTGGAATCCCTTTGTCTGCGGCAGGAAGTGAATTAGTTGGGACGGACGCTATGCTAGGTTTATTTTTTGCAGTCAGGTTTTGTAGGCGCGACTGAGTGATAAAGTTTTAGATGGAAAACGTGCCGGCTGTCAACACTGCTTACAACATTCGGTGTGCCATCAGTTACGCACTTGCATGCAGTACGCCATTTCTGTGTAGGCGACGCGTGAGAGCGGTGCATATTCTGTGCGATTGGGCAGGAAATTGCTGGTGCAGATGCAAGGTACTCAGTCGAGCGATGAAAATTCTAGCCGGCATTTTACTCTTCATGGTGCGACGCGGCATCCACCGTCGCCTCAAAACCACTGAAAGTATTGTGGTGCTTCTGGTGATACGTTAGCGTATCACCAATCCTTCGAAGTCAGGCACTTTGCTTGATGCAGGAATCAGGTGACAGCGAAACAAGTCGTCGGCGCAGCAAAGAGGCTTCTGGTTGTTGCGTATGCTGTCCACAAAAGCAAAATTTCCATTTCCCACGTCCCAGCCTAGAACAGGTGGCGCTTCTTTCTGGTTGTCTGCTTTACTTGCAAGGGCATGCTAAGGCTCATGATGCGGCATCGCTTGTCTTCATCAAAGCCACCTTTGGACTGTGCTGCTCGGGTGCGCAGAAAGTGAGCCTGGCAACCTGTTCCGGTAGGTTCGTGCTACGTTGTCCAACGCTGCATGTGGGTGTAGATGTTAAAGTGTATGCTGCAAGACGTCAAACCGTGATCATTCTCTTTTTTGGGCGTTGCGTATGCTGCCCGTTGGGAACCGTGGGTGGCTGCGCATCGTGCCCGCATCACCATGGATTGATTCCGCGCATTGCCTCTCCATAGAACGGGAGAAGCCAGTTTGATCAAGCATCAGAGCACTAGCATACTGCCCAGGCAAGCTCAACGATCTGGTGCGGCTGTCCCAGCTTGCAATGCAGTGCTCTGCGTACACACTAGAACATCGTCGGAGGTTGAGTGTTTTGCCACAGGAATGAGGCAACGGTTTTGGTGCGGAGCAGGATTAGTCGCCGTGTGCGAAGACGCAACAATGCACCGACTGGGTTAGGCGAGACGGCGAGTCGTGGGGGCGGATGCGCGGATAGATACACTGCACAACGCAGGCTCTAGCTCGTTATGGCCTCACCAAGCTGGCTTCCGCGCGCTCGTTGTTCCCAGAAACTGGAGGAAGTGAGTCTAGGCAAACATCAACGCAGACGCGTTGCGCAGGCATGCTTTACGGGTCGAAAAGGCTGCTTCAGGCTGCGATGGACGGTGTTGCACGCTCATTAACCTGACTGCCGTAGGTTGCGTGTGTTGGGGGGGAAAGGATGCGGTAGTTTTGACTAGGGTCTAAAGCCAATTTCATCTGACAGATAAAACACGGCGGCACATCAATGGGGTTAGCTGATGCGTGAGCGGAAGTACCATGGTTTACAGTAAAGTGGTACATTTGCGATTAGGTCACGAAAGGCGGGTTGCAACGCTTCGTATCTACAGCCAACTCGCCTTCGAGCGTTGGACGCGTTTTAAGAAGGTGGATGCAGTGGGTCTCGCCAATAATAAGGGCACACGCGTACTGCGTAGGCACATTCAATGGGTTTGAGGGGCTGCCGCAGTTTGCGACCTACCGAGGTGCCTACGCATGAAAACATGCTGTGGAGGTTTTGCATGTCGTACAAAGAGAGATGCGATAGCTGAGATACGGTGATGGGCGAATCTTGTTAGAAGTGGCGGTACATGGAGGCAGGTGCATGCTTCGCAGCTAAGGGATGCGTTTGCAGTTACACTGCGGAGGGCGGGTTGCAGCTTTTTGTGCCCTTACCAATGTCGCATTCGCTTGCTGGCTCTGTGTTCAGAGGCTGGAGAAAGTGAGTCTGGTACCAGGGCAGATGCGCACTGCTCAGGTCACTCCAACAGTGTGCGCTGCAACAGGTTGTGCACGTTTTAAACTCTCCGTCGACGGTTGTATATTGCCAGGTACAGGGGTAGGAAGCTTTGGCTAGGCGCTAATCTAGGCGTAAGCTGGTACTAAGAGACAGTCACGCGCGGAAACGGCTGGGGG
Source organism: Eimeria zaria (assembly GCA_904066265.1). NCBI lineage: Eukaryota > Apicomplexa > Conoidasida > Eucoccidiorida > Eimeriidae > Eimeria > Eimeria zaria. Next base: position 1,138 of record CAJFCY010000277.1, on the reverse strand, counting down.
AAGCCTCACGGCAGATTGACGTTTCACGGTCAAGCGGCGCATTTGCGACTACATCGGTACTGCCTAACTGCAGCGCACCGCGACCTGAGCAAGCCTGCCTTCGCATGATGGCTGTGTTTTCAGAAAATAGAGGATGTGAGTCTTGCAAAACGTGAGGGCAGGCACACACAGAAGAGGCCCGTTGCACGGTTTGCATTGGCAGTTTCAGTTTCCAGTGCTGTGCGCTAGCAACGCACTAATTGCCCTGCTGAGGTTGGGCGTGGCGACAGGCGAGGGAGGATGTAGTTTCGGGTAGGCGCCTGGACAGGCGTTGACAGGTAGGTAGGAGCAAGCGGTGGATGAATTGGGTTACGCTACGCATCAGAGCAGATTAATGCCTCACAGTTAAACGAAGCTTTTGCAGTTATACTGCGATAGACGGGATTCAGCGTTGTGTGTCCTGACTAAGCTCGCTTGCAATGTTGTGTTGTGCTTTTCAGAAACCGGAGGTGGTGAGTCTGGCGAATCATGAGGGCAGATGCATACAGCAGAGGCTGCTCGCACAGGTTGCATTGACGTTTTCAGTTTGCAAAGCGCGCCTGTAGGCCGTGTGCGGACTAAGCGCGCAGATGAGTTTGGGTGTGTTGAGAGCTGAAGCATGTTGCAGTTTGGGGTAGGCACCAGTGCAGTTGAAGGCAGGTAAGAAGGAGGTAGTGTTGGATGAACTAGGTTAGGGAACGGCTGGGAGTAAATGGATGTATGGCAGTGAAGGAGGACATTTGGAGTTAGGTTGTGAAGGAGGGGATGCAACGCTTTGTGTCTTGTCTAAGCTTGCTTGTCATGTTGTGTTGGTTGTATTTTCAGGAGCCGGAGCAGGTGAGTGTGGCGAGGGATGGTGTGAGATGCACACAGCAGAGACAGGGTGCACAGGTCGCATTGACGTTTTGAGTTTGCAGAGCGGGTCTGTAGGCCGTGTGCGGACTAAGCGCACAGATGAGTTTGGGTGTGTTGAGTGGCGAAGGATGTTGCAGTTTGGGGTAGGCACCAGTGCAGTTGAAGGCAGGTAAGAAGGAGGTAGTGTTGGATGAACTAGGTTAGGGAACGGCTGGGAGTAAATGGATGTATGACAGTGAAGGAGGACATTTGGAGTTAGGTTGTG
>CAJFCY010000276.1:0-19276 GCA_904066265.1 Eimeria zaria | reverse complement strand
TGTATATATACATAGAAGTTTCGCTTATGGGAGGTATCTGTAGATGTATAATCCGCATGTACTTATAGAGTTTGCAATGCGCTTTGCAGGTTCGTGGGTTACGCGTTTTGATCCGATAACAAATTGCGTGACATTGAGGAGTCTCATGTGGCCAGGTAAGTCCTCAGCTTGAAATGGAACCCCACATGCAAAATCGCATGCATACATGCATGCTCCCCAATTAGGGCTGGTGGTGCCTCTTTGTGTTCTCTTTCTTGGCTCTTCAGGCTACGTTGCGTTTACCATTGTCGACTCACCCATGTTTGGAGGGTTGTACTTTGGGGGGGGAGAGGAAACAGTCGATTTACCCTTCTTACTGTAGCGAAGCTACCTGTCAGCTGATATAACTGCAACTACTGTATTTGCATACTCATTACAGGAGCATGCAGTAAACACGTACTCCTATTAGATAGTGCTGAGCTATTTTCTACTTTGGTCGTCAAAGCCGGCTATTGGACCAACTCGAGTAGCGGTAGCGTGCCAGAGCGTACTTGAAATACGACGAGCAGCTCACGTAGACTGACCGTAAACTCTACGCCCTGTGTAAGAAAGTGTTTTCCGTATGTGAGGCGCTGCGAAGCCCTCGAGGCCTCCGCCTGAACTGGCGTTCGTCTCAAAATTAACTTTTGGCCTTGCTCTACTGTTGCATGTTTGATACTGGGGTGAACCCTAAAATATAATATCAAACCCTTAACCGTCAGCTCTAGAACGGTGAACATAGCATATATACCTTTCCATGAACAAGTTATACAATATTAGTCATGGATATGTTGTGTATTACCATTTATGACCATACGGTATATTACTAGTCATAAATACTAGATGTGCTATCACCTATGGTTATAATATGCACTACTACTCATGAGCAGAACGCATACAATTATTTATGAGCATAGTGAGCATAATGCATACTACTTTCCATACTGGGAGGCATACTAATATATATATATATATATATATATATATATATATATATATCGTAACACATTATGCAGCAGGTGAGCATTCGTCCATGCAAACCAGATGCACATATCCAGAACAACATTAAGTAGAACGTGCGTTTCTCCACGGGCTGATTGTAAACTGTCCGACAGATGTATATATTGCAGTATTTAGGGTTTGTTCTGCCCTGCGTGTCTGACCCTACACGCTAAACCGTAGACTTCTTGCATGCATGGATAAACTCTCCATTATCACACGGCTGTCTACAGTTTCATTCGTGCTTTTGGAGAGGCACCCCGGTGCACCTCCTGTATAGAGTATGACCATAGAGAGCGCCAGCATAGACCGGAAGGCCCCAAGACTTCCAAACCCCAAGCCCTAGTCCCGAAACCGTAAAGCCCTTCTGTTTCTTGTTATTCCAGCATGCCTGAATAGACCGTAGACCACTTTGCTTAGAAAACGCTGCGGAGAACTGAAGAAAAGGCGCTTATACAGCACAAACCACGACAGCTGAACTCGTTGTTATGGCGAGAGGCGCCGAATTTTAGTTGAATTACACTTAACCTTTCCTTCTACGGGAAACCTAAACTCACTGTGTGGGGAAAAACGGTCAAAGACCCTCACTAAAGAAAGCGTATACAAAAATTAGGCAGTTACGTACAACGAGATGAAGTGCCGTTTGGGATCTAAGAGAAGGGGAGGCGGCCGACACTAGCAAGTGTGCGTTGTCCCGCCTTTCGATGCTGGCGCATCGACTTTACTGGAAACTACGTGCACGCGCTGAGCAAAGAACGGCCAGTGTGTCTGCCACATACTGAGGAGGAAAACCGCACGATGGGGGTCGCTGGAGACAACTTTGCACCCTAAACCGTTACTCCCTAAACCACTGCAGTTTGCGGTTTCGTTTGGAACGCGCTTGCAGCCCCCAAATTGCAGTTCAGAGTCGAGCAGAGAATTCCGTCAGCTCAGAAATGCCATCATTCGGAATTCCTCCAACAAAGAAGTTCACACTTCTTGGAAAATTGCTTATTTGCATTTTCTGGTGAATACACTCTGTAAATTGCGGCCTTATCTAGTGTGCTATGCATTCCAACTTGTGCAGTAACGCGTGTTTAGTCGTACGTCGACTGCAGACAGATATGTGTATTTATAATGGTACAAAGGTCGTGCATATTTATGCTTAGCATTGTACCTGGTGTTCCGGTTTACTGCATTTTGTGCTTTGTACAGGAATATATATATATATATATATATATATATATATATATACACCTAGGCTTGGCACTGTGTAAAACTATTGCCAATTAGCTGCCCTGTAGAGGTGAAAATTTGAGGTTTGGCCTATGGGCAGATGAGTTCCTCGGCTGTACAACGCAGCGCAGACAGACACAACAAAACGGGGGACTTTCTCATTGCAGTCGCAGCGATTGAACACGCTGTCGCTTATGTCTAGCTGAATAGTTTGCGTCTGCATGCATGCAGTATTGGTGATGGTATGAATGCCCAGTGCAGATGACACATGCTGCAACAGGGTGTCTCTTCAGCAGCAGCAATAGCAGCGGTAATGGCAACAGCAGCAGCAGCTTGAAGCACATTAGTGGAACGCATCAGGCACAACTGTGAAAACAGCCACATACAGACTTTTAAGAAAACATTTAATGAACAATAACAGCTTTATCTTACCAGGTACTGTGATGCGGATAAACAAACACACATTTAAATGAATATATGCAACAGACTTACCTTATTAGGCACAATGATGCACACCAACAAACACACATTTGTTAGAACATCTATAATGTAGCAAAGCAACGTTATCCCATTAGGTACAGTGGTGCATATAAACAAACACAGAACTACATGAATATATATAGGAGCCTTACCTGGGGACTGAACGACAGTAGGTAAGGGTATTGAGACAGACGTCCCCGCGGAGATCATGCACTTGACAATTGCTGAGAAGAGGCCTGAGGTAGAGGATCCCATCGCGGAGTCCAGAGCTGCAAAATCACGTGCAGTAGAAGCGGAAATTAGGAAAATTACCACCAAACAAACGTGCTTACATGGACCTTCCCTCAAGCACCGTTTCATTAACAACTACCACACAATTAATTAACTCCTTCTACAAGTTGAACGCATGCATGCTTGCATGACCACATAAGCCATGCATACAACAAAAAGGAAAAACAAATATCTGCTGTAGTCACATCTGTGGCCATTTGAATATGAGAGATCCCCAACAGATTACGTTACGCAGCAGCGGAACCAGTTGCTTCAGCACGCAGCAAGAGGAGGAGTCCCGACAAGAAGGCAAGTCGCCGCAGCAGCAACCCCCTGAAGTAGTTTTCGTGCTCACCAGCTGTAGCTTCAGTTTGCGTAACAGTGGGACCAAGAAGTGCAGAGAATTTCCAAAGGCCGGAGGTGTTGCCTTCAAAGGTGAGGTATTCAGGGGCTGCAACTCTCAGCGCCTGAAGAGAAGCACACCAGCAAGCAAACAACAACTCAATCAAATAACAGGCAGTTACGTGCATAAGACAATCAAACGAACAGAGAACGAACGGAAAACGCACAACCCCCTTATCTCCTGACTCCCCGCAAGGAAAGTGGCGTAGACCCTAAAACTTAAACCCTTCTACCTAGCCCCTAAATTTCCAGTTGGAGAGGAGGCCTCTTATCACTTGCTGCTGTTACCGCTGCTGTTGTTGCATGCAAATACGGAGTATATCAGCTACTCACATCTTGCATAGCGGCGAGGACTGCGGCGCTGCAAACCTGCAGTCGACTGTCCGCTTCTGATTCGCTGCCGAGGTTGACGCCTGCGGGGAGACTGAAGGAGTATACTCCTGAGTTTAGTTCGCAAGAAGAAACCTCGACAGAAGCAGCAAATGCATCTCTGTGTTTAGAAAGGACTGCCGCATTAATAGTCTGTTACTACTGTTCTACTGCACTGCATGCATGCACCGTGAGAGCTGCACACACACTCGGGCATCCCGCCTGGACAGAGAGCCTGAATGTTCAAGATGCACTGAAAAAAGATACGGAGAGTAGAGGCCAGGATATTCTAGTCAGATAATCAGAGCTCTTTCCGAACACAGACAGGCAACAGCAACAACAACAGCTGCAGCAAAGGCAGTAGCAACAATAGCAACAGTAGCGGCAGCAACAACAGCAGGACCATCACGGGCGATGCGGATCGTACTTGAATGCCCGGTGCAAGCCCTTTCTTCTTCTAAAGGAGGGCAGGCCGAAGGCCCCGAAACATCTTCCTCGTTCTGCGTAAACACAACATGCAAGGAAAACCATCCGTTGTTGTTGCCGTTGCTGCTGTCCTTTAAATTCAAACAGAACCCAGAAGGTGCAGCAGCGAACAATACGGCTGCCCATGAGGCAGTCAGAATGGCCTGACGGCCCTTCTCAGGCTCTGTGGGGATGCTTCTGTTGCTGGAGAAGCACAAGCTGCAGCAGCAGCGGCAGGTGCAGCAACACCACTACAGGACCATGCAGCACCGGTCAGCTTCATTTGCTTCCGTAGCAGCACGCTAAATTACGTTTCTTGTATGCTGAGTGTTGATATGAACTTCCTGTGGTCGCTTGGCTTCATATAAGAAGTCTCGTTGCCAGCACGGATTGCTGCAGGCACCTTATTACTCTAAACCGTAAATTATAACCCTAACCGAAGGGCATCTATATATACTAGTGAAATGCCACATGCCGGGCTTACCAGTATGCTGCGCGTTCGCTTGGACTTGAGCGATGTGCAACTGCTGTCGCATACAGTCCACTCCGTCCAGTCGGACACCTTGCAGTCGCATGCTGTGTATAACAAGCAAAACGCTAAATCTTACCCCTACAATGCAGAAGCTAAACACTTAACGCAGCCCTAGGCCCCACGCCTTAACCATAGAAAAGCCAAAAGTCCGTATGCGTGCCTCCGTGGAGAACTGATAGCCGAACAACCAAGCACATCCCCTAACCGCTAGACTCTAAACCCTAAAACCCAAACCCTAGACCATTAGCTCACTGTCAGGCGCGTCAGTGCCCAAAAGCTCACACATGTCCACAGGCAATGTCAGTGTTTCCGCTGTAGCACACAGTACAACAACCTCTGTTCTTCCCTGCACCGTAAACCTTAAGCCCTAGACAATAAACACTTAAGGCTTCGATCTCCCAGGGGGGCGGATGAAGTGAGTGGGCGGATGAAGTGAGTCTAGACCTGGACCCTAGACCCTCAGTGCTCCAAGGTGCTCAACCCAGCGCAAGTCATATACACCCTAAAGCCTAGGCCCTACACCCTAGAAGGAGGCGGCAGTTGGACGCACGCGTTGCTTTGTACGCCTGAAGTCGGAAGGGTGTTCCGGTTTCCAGCCCCGGGAAAATATCGTTGAGAATTGAGTATGCAGACTCGCTTGGATTTCTCAAGCTTTTCGCCAGTACTGCAGTGATACAAACACACAAGGGTTTAGTGTTTAGGCTTTGGAGGCCTGCAGAGAGGTCAAAGGCAGGGCGCATCATACTCTTGAGATTTCGCAAGTACGAACGCATTCGTTGAAGTGCAGCGAAACATCCGGGGGATTGCCTGCACGCGTGTTGACCCTATACAACACTTAGTATTCAAATGTCTTCATTGAGAGAATAAAGACAAGGTAACAGCTGTTCACACTTTTCGCCTACTACTTGGCTTTACGTTAAATCAGTTGAACATATTCAACTTAAGTAATAAAACCGCTGCAACGGCAGCAGCAAACCGGGCAAAGGAGAACTACACTTTGAGTGTGTACGAAGCTTATACACCCCTTTCTTTCATGCTAATATGACATTATACAGCATACAGATGATATAAACAGATATAGAAGTGTATGCATATGGCAATCGATATGTATTGGTGTTATTAGTACTCAGTTAATCCTTTTGTTAACGTTCCGGGGGGCTTCTAACATTATCTCATCACCGGGTCATATATATATATATATATATATATATATATATATATATATATATACTGCTGTCTATGCCTTGTTTCACATTCTCAGATTACATTTGGTGCCTCTGCGTATCTGCCTTTTGTTTTTGTATACTTGTGGGGTACGTATTGGCTGCAATGTGTTTGGTTTTGGTGCAACATCAAGAAGGTTTTATGGTTTAGAGTTTACGCATGCATTTGCAGTACGTGCGGGTCCTCCTGCGTTGCTGCTGTTGCTGCTGCAGCGGCAGCAGCAGCAACAGCTGGCTGCTCACAGTCGAGCAGGCGCTGGGGGTCTCTTCCCACGTCAGCCTCTGAGCCTTCGCTGCTGGTGTCTACCAACACCACAAACTGCAGTCTCCAGTACTTCGTCCCTGTGGTGGAGTCTGCCCCCAGAGAGGAAACGGTTATCCGCCACTCACTCAGTCCCAACGCCTGCAGGAGCAACCGAAACAATAAAACATAAGCCCTAAACCCTAAACCCTAAACTCGCAAAAAACTCGAAACAGAGAGCCTTAAGCCTCAGATAAATCCCACTAAAATCACAACTCTGAACTTCAAAAGCTAAACTTTTGGACGGAAAGGGCATGTGCCCCAGGCCTTAAACCCTAAACCCTTCGACAACCCGCGCTTCTCTCCCAATACTTCACACTACGGCAAGTATCGTTGTTGTTTCTGTTGGCCTTAGTTTTATGTCTCAGCAGTCTCTGTTCCGTTTCTAAACCGCAACAGCCGTCCCTGCTGTACAGACGTGCTAGGAGCTCAGTTCCTTCTCTAGGCCAACCCGCTGTCACTGCCGTTTGCTACAACCCGCCGCTGCACCAACCAGTTGCCTCAGCGATCTGCGCCTACACTGCAGCCGCGGCAGTAAGTGTTTGTAGAGATGAAGCCCTTGGTGTTTAGGGTTTAGGGTCTATGGTGGCTTGACGCATTCGATGCGGTGTTCGCTTGCCTGACTGAGAACTTTGCGAATGCTTCCGCTTTTTTGAATAAGTTTTTCTTGACTTAAACTGTTTGCCAGCAGAGAGGTTTCTCGTGTAATTACAAAAGTCATGCAAGATCCGCTGCAGCTGCGCTGCTCGCTGGTCTCTGGACAACTCAGAAATTCCCCTGGGGTGGCCTGAAGAGCGCGGCACAGCAATCTACACCGTTTTAGGGTGTTGCCTCATTTGAGTGCACTTTCTTCTGCACAAAACTTAGACTTGATGACTTAGGGACCAGGTTTTACGGCTTAGGGCTTAACCTCAAGCCGTAAACACAATCAACAGCCTGTGATATCCCCGCGTGTGCTGCTACAGACAGCAGGAAAACGCTGGTTAAGGGTTTTAAGGGCGGAAGGGTAGGATTGAGTGCGACAGAATGATGGGTAGCTGTGCACTGTGGACCGGGATGCTAGTGTTTAGGGTTTTATGGCTTAGTGTTTAGTGTTCAGTGTTTAGGGGTGGCCAGGGTTTAGGGGCCTTGGGGTCTAGGGTTTCCTGTAGTATATTACTATTGCGAGTTTAGGCTTTTCGGTGGTTTACCGGTCTTGGGGCCTAGCGCTCCCGTCATTTAATTATACCGTGATTTCGGTTGTTAAGGGATTTATGATTTCGTGATTTTAAGGTTTAAGCGTTTAGGGTTTATTTAGGGTGTAGTATATCTGACGGTGATTTGCCTATGGCGGGACTGCTGCCCCTCTCCACATGCCACAGGGCACACGGCCCATTCACTCCACTCGCCGACTTCGCAGAGGGCAACTTCGGGGGGTGACTCCTCCGGTGGGCTTTTGCCGGTAATGCATGCGAAGGCGGTGAGACAGGCAAAGGCTACAGCCACCACCAACGCAAATGATCCCAGCCACAACAAAAGCTCTGTAGAGATAAGCAGCAGGCAGCGTTTACTGGCTAGGGTTTATGGTTTAGCGTTTGGGACTCGAGGTATGGAGAATGTTAGCGAGGAACGGCTGCTGCGTGCTGCCAGGCCACTTTTGGGTTATGCATGGAAACGCTGCAATGCAACCCGCACCTCTCCCCCTTGGGTTTACGTTTAGGGTTTAGTGTATCATCAATGGTTTAACTTACTTTTATCCCTCTTTTTATCTTCAATTGCTTCCTCTGTCAAATCCTGCTGGGCGTCTGAGCTGTCTCCCAGGGACTGCCATGACGAAAGGCTGCTGTTGCCTGCCTTCTGCATCTCTACACCGAGTGTGCTGCCGCTCTTGCCAGCTGCGCCCTCACTACCAGCAGCAGCAGAAGTGGCAGAAGCAGCAGAAGCGGCAGCAGCACTTCCCCCACCCTCGAGGTCTTGATTAGGCAGCTCTGAGCTCGATGGGCGCAGACTGCGCCGGCGGAGGCCGTCAGCTGAACCAGCAGAAGCAGCAGATCCACTTCTTGCTGCTGCTGTTCCTGCTGCTTCTCCGGCAGATGCATCAATGCCTTCTGCGTCCGAAGCTACGGCACCTTCTGCTGCTGCGGCTGCTGCTGCTGTGTCAGACTCTACTATGTCCAATACAACGGCATCTCCTTCCACTGCAGCTTCTGCTGTTGCATCAATATTTCCCATCTCTAAGATGACGGCACTACTATCGCCCAACGCTGCTGCTTCTCCTGCATCATCTGCCGCTGCGTCAGCCTCTCGAGCGTCACTGCCTGCGGCTGCAGCGCCATCAAGGGACCCCGTTGCTTCTCCGCTGCCGTGCTGCTGATCTGCTGCTGCTGCAGCTGCTTCAGCGTCTCCTACATCATTACGTTCTGTGTCTACATTATCTTCAACGGGCCCCGATGCCTCTCTGCTGCCTTGGTGCTCAGACCCATCATCCAGCTGGAGCTCAGCAGCAGCTGCCTGCACCTCTTGCGGTGTCTCCTCATCATCCTCAGGTTTGTCATGAGTGAATGCTGCAGTGTCCCCTTCTACGTGGAAGGATTCCTGTTGTTGCACAAAATGTAGCTCGTCTGTGCTGCACTGGCGGGCAGCAGCGTTAGTCTCTGTCTCCCCTTCTGATGGTGCCGCTGTAGCATCTGCTGCTGGGGATTCTGTTGCTGTTCCTCCATCAGCTGGTGCAGAGGCTTCTGTTTCTGCTGCTTCTGCAACTGCAGCGGTATATTCCCCATCAACACCGCGTTCACTGTCTCCGGGGGAATCAGTTGCACCTGCTGCTGCTGGTGCTGCTATTTCTGCTGCTGCTGTTTCTGCTCCTCCTTCTGCATTATCTTGTGATGCAACTACTGAGGGCTGATTTCCCGACTCCCCTCGTTCTTGGTCATCTTCGTGGCCTCTAGGAGTTTTCCTGCTGCTGTCGTTGTTCTCTGCTGCAGCATTACTGCTGTTGTTGCTGTCTCTGCTGCCAAAGTTATTAAGGGGAGGCGAGGGGTCTTCCAGGGGCTCAACTGTACCATCCGGCCCTTCTCGCTCTCCTTCTGTCTCAGCATGTATACTGTTGTTTATTTCTGTAGATATACCGTGGGTGGCTTCGGCGTCATTTGTGTCTAAGGGTCCAGAGACACCTGAATTGCCTCCGTCATTGCTCGTGCCTGCCTCGTGGGGCCCCACCTCCTCTCCCTCTGCAGCGGCAGCAGCAGCAGCAGGGGGGCCCTCTGATTCAAACTCTGAGACCCCTTCTACGGGACTTTCCTGGCTGCCTTCGTCGGCCTGCACCATTATCTTGTAAGTTTTTAGAGGGACGAAAACAAAATATTAGAGGTGAAGAATATCTTGCCGGCGCATAGCCTGTACTTGCGTCAGTCGATTGTAGTCGTATACTTACATGTGATTGTACATATGTACGTATACTTATGCATAGCTATATTAATGTGTATACGCATGCATATATATATTCGTATACTTGTATTTCGTGTGCAGAACTCGACCTAGAAAAATGAAATATCTGTTCTAGGGCCCGAACGCCGCTTGCAGCTATTCATGTGTTCGAGTGCAGAACAGAGAACATAAATATGTTATAAAGTCTCTGTCTGAGCCGTTAGAATTTAAATGCGTGGAGACTGCGTTGTTATTCCGGTGTACATAGACGGATGCTTAGGCTTTTAAATGAGTCTGACTTGGAGCGTGGGGTATATACACACACCTATATGAGCTTGTAGTTTGTTTCATCTGGGAAAAACACTTTTATGCCCTATTTTCAATGCTCATTCCCTATGGAATGATCATTGAGTATAGCCTATTATTGCTGTGCCTCGAAGACAAATATATGTAGAGCAGCGTTTGCACTAACTCAACAGCCCTAGGGAGTTTTGGCTGGGTACGCCCGTTAAATGCAGTAGCCCGTTAGTATAAGCCTTTCGTTGCTCTGCTTACAAACAGAGGAATAAGGAAGTGGCAATGAGAGGCCTCTGAGAGGGCCGACATGATATAAAAATCAAACAGAGCAGCGGCTGCCCTTTCCTGGGCCGGAGACGCACACAGCCCTACGGAAAGAAAACTCTAATGCACTCTATTGCATGCATGCGCAAGTGCATGCATGAATGCATGCGTGCACAAATGCATGCATGAGCAATTGCATGCATGCGTTTATGCTGTGATGGGCAGCCTGTACAGATCTTCAAGATCCAAGTGCATATACATCGCTCCGCCGACTTCCAGTTGCCAACCAGACTGCCGAGTTGGTCTAATGTTGAAATCGCTTGATAATTTAAATTAATTAAATCTTTTACTAATTATTTCATAAAAGGATCAAAGAAGGTAACCGAATTAATGACAGGAAAGGATGCAACGCTACTATTGAAGGGAGGGGGCTAGACAGGGTCACCTTCGCTGATCTACTGCATCTTTTAGAGAAATGTATGGACGGCTAGGCTATATATATATATGTATATATATGCAACACCTAATAATAACTGTACTCTTTTATAGCACTGTGTGTTATTCTTTATTTAAAAAATCAAAATGTATTATAATACTGTTGCTGTCAATTCAAGACTGACAATTCATCAAGTATATGAACTGCTGGATTGCATATAACAATATATATACACATATATATGTATATGTGCATGCATATATACATATATATACACCTAATAGTAAACACTGTCGCGTACCACAGTAAGTAAGAATAAATGCAAGTATTACTGTTACTATACGCCAGCAAGTGGCTGGTGCTGCGCTCGTGCCTGCACTTCGTCAAAAAGGAGACAAATATGATTTCGATTTGGCTGAACGAAGCGTAGTGTCAAGGGGCCCCAGTCCGCTAAACCCTAAGCCCTAACCCGCAGCCGACGCATAAACGCTAAACACTGAACCCTTCCTGCTACGATAAGAATGCCCCCCTAAAAAAGCGAGCACACTCTACCATGCACTGTATTGCAAATTGTATATCTTTTCGTTTGTTGGCAGCCTCTGGAGGACTAAGGAAGCGTTCAATGGCTGCCTACCTTGCTGTTGAGGCAAGCAACAGAGGTGGCCTACATGGTCTTATGCTTGCTGTTGTTCTTTCGCCCCTAAGAGGCACCCCGAAAGTGGAGAGAAATGCACCTTCTGTCTTCGACAGCCCATAAAACAGTGTGACTAGGCTGGTTAGGAAGTTTAGTGTTTCGGGTTTAGAGTTTTGGGCTTGGATGTGGTTGCTGCATTGCAGCATCCCTTGCAGCAAGAAACTGCGCTGCAGCTCATATCAGAATCTGCTGTCATCTATTGCCTCTTGTATCCGTCGTAGGCCCTTGGCTTGAGGCTGATCAGGCGGCATGCAGACTGAGGAGGAGCCTGCGAAATCTGCTACTTATTCCCTTTCGGCTCTGTTTTTATTCATCTTATCTCAAGTCTTTTGACTTTGTTATTACTTTTACTTAACTAAGTATTTGTTTTCTTTGTTATTTATACTATCTGAAATCGTCTGATTTTGTGGAAGCCCACGAAAGTCCTTCGACACGCTCAACTCGCCACAAATAAACACACGAAGACAAAATGACGAGACTATAAAACCATTAAAACAGAAACAGACAAAACAACAGCACCATGCAGTATGCGCATGTCTCGCATGCAACGAGTACCTAACAAACCTTGTCTTCAACTGAAGAGAGGGTTCAATGACAAAGCCGTGGGGGGAAAAGAAAGGGGATGAAGCAGGAACTGCATAACCAGGAACAAACAGAGCGAACAGATATATATGAAATAGCTCGCGATAAACTCAAATGATAAAATATAATAGAGAGAAGGAACACCACACAGAAGCAGGTCAAAGTAGAAACAACACAAGCAGCTCTAGCGGCGATGAGACGTAGTAGAGATAGAAACAAAAAGGAGGGCTTCTGATCGGACCCTCCCGAGCACTCTTCCCAACCGTAAACCCTAATGAGGCGCTGGAAGAGGCAACTGCATGCACATAAGCCACTGTATTGCCTCCGCCACTGTATTGCCTCCCTGGTGATGAGTTGTGCTTAGGTGCATTAGTCTGTCTATTTCAAACCCTCTGATGAGCAAGGAAAAACAAAGGAGACAGCTATGTATTAAAGGCTGTCTGCGCGTGCACACATATCCTCCTTCATTCGGTGTTTCAAGATAGCTGAAACTTCAACGTTTTGAACATTGCTGTGCTTTCTCAGCTCAACTTGAAAGATATGCTTGCCTCTCTACGCAGTATGCAAGTTTTTCTGCTCATTTGATAGACGCATCTCTAGATAGTTTGGCAGTTTCTAGATGTCTTCAAGACGAAAGTAAGTATGCTTACGGCATTCACCAATCTTAAATGACTATTTAGTTTCATATTTCAGTGGAAATTTTATTTCAGCTTTCAACATAGTAAATACAAAGTTAATTTTATCATTACAGATGTTGTATTAAGTCATCCATGCATATATTAAGCTATTACTGTGTAAAGTGAGCTGTTTATTAGTGAAACTGGATATGTATACAAAACACTGCAGCAACTTTCTTTACTACTGCCTAATAACCTACTTACCACTCTTCAACATTAGGTTAAAATGATAATAACTAAGACAACAATAAACTATTGTTTAGGCAGCTTAAATAGTGAAATTAAACTATCCTTTAACACCTTCCATTATTTCCTGCTGGGGAATGCTACCTTTGTTATATTCATGAGGGGCCCCTTAGGGTACAGGGGCCCCTTGGGGGCCCCCTTCTGCAACGGCTGCTGTACCGTTCACCAGCTACGGCCGTCGCGTGTAGAGATTTCGTTTTGCAGCTTATTTTTTATTTATTTGTAATAGTTACACTTTCTTCTTGTCATTTGACAGTATAACAACTGTCGTATACATACAGCGAGCGTCGTCTCCCACCCGATCACAACCACTCGTCCCAATTCATTGCTGTCTTCCCTTCTGCTTTTCTCCCTTCAAATACAGTAAATGAAACCCAAATGCAATACATAAGGCCATAAAAATAGTTTCGCCCCAAGAGAAACATGTGGCTAGCCGCCCCGTCAGTGACCTGTCCTCCGCCTCAATCTGGGGTGTTATTACAGGAGAAACCATTTGCTGCATCTTGAAGAAAATAGAGTTGTAAGCGGGCTTTCTCCCGCATCCGCATCGCCTGCTGTGGGTGGTTATATATAGACTGTATATATATACTTATACCTCTCTATTCTAGGTGAGAAAGAAAGAAAAGTCAGCGCTTAGGAACATTGTATTATATGTACAGTATATTTGCCGGGTATCGAACGCGTGCGACGAAGTTGCCTTAGGTGTTGAATTGTTTTCAGCCATGCGCTGGCAGGAGAGGCTAAAGAGGGATGTCCTGCGTAGGGGGTCACCTTCATTTCGTGTTGCGGTATGGGTATCGGGTATAAGTGGGTGTTTGTTATGGGTTTACTTTGAAGAAAAAAGAAAACCCATAAAAGAAAGGACGCTGTTTCTACCAGCAAAGAGAGAAATACCAATGGACCAGGATGAGATTGAAGCATGGAACAGGGGTCTATCAGGTGGCAAGCTGCTGCCGCTAACAGAAGACTCGCAGAAGAAACAGCAGAAACAGCAGCAACAGCAGCAAGGTATTGAAGTACAAAGAGCTGAAGCACTCAAATCTATCAGAGAAGAGGCGCAGCGGCAGGAAGAAATTGAAAAACAAAAGCAGCAGCAGCAGCAGCAGCAAGGATGGATATCCCGGCTGCTCGGCCTACACGAGAACACAGAAAACACTAAAGCCAAGAAAGTGCCCCTATTCTTCGACAAGTAAACGTAATACAACTGTCTCCCTGTCACCTAGCAGCAGCAGGGCTGCACTAGGGACAGCGGCTGCAGCAGCAGCAGCTGCTGCTGCAGCAACAGTTAGACCTCCTATGTATTTGGACATGAGGAGGACCCCATTAAAGGCCTACATCTGAAGAGCCATTCAACTGCTTCAGAACCTGCTGCTGCTGCATCATCGTAGCTGCTGCTCCATAGCTGCTGCTGCACTTTTGCAGCAGCTGCTGCTAATACTGCTCACGTCGAAGGGGGGCCCTCCACCACGGCCCAAGTGAAGGACCTCCTGCGCAAGCGAGGCGGGTCCCCCCCCACTGTAGTTTCTTTAGGATCAGGGGCCCCCACCCCTGTTTGCTCCGACTTCTTCCACATTGCTGAGCCTGTTTCTGCTGCAGCAGCAGCAGCTGCTGCTGCTTCTTCTTCTGCAGCTTCTGCTGCTGCTGTGTGTGATGTCGGAACTTCACTGTTGAGGTGCCGGAACAGCAAACGGCTACGGGGCCCCTCAGGGCCCCCCCCCATATCTTTCTTTCGCCTCTCACTCAGGTTTTTCTGAACCTGCATCAGAAGGGCCTCGAGCCTCTCTGGCGTTAACTTTACACTGAAGAGGAGGTCTAGGAACCTGTCCGACTGTACATACACCCCAACAACCAACAACAACTACACAACTACAGATACACCTCAACAAACACACAAAGTCGAAGCGCCTGCACCCTTCTCCATGTACAGTTAAACTCCCCCTTCTCCATGTTTGCTTCAATACAGCATGAGAGGTGCATACGCTGTTACTACTACTACTGCTACTACTACTACTGCTACTACTACTGCTGCTGCTACTACTGCTTCTGCTGCTGCTGCTGCTGCACCGTACATGAATCGCTTGGAAACGCGTGGTGGTGGAGGGGGAGAGGATCGTCATACATTCGTCCAAGGACCCCTGCAACAGCTCTTCCCGAAAGTAAGACACTATAGCTAATGAAGCCTAAGCAGCAAGAACAGCAGAAGCAGCAGCAGCAACAGCAACAACAAGCAGCAGCACAAAAAGCAGTAGTAGTAAGATGATGCCGTAAGCCCTAGACCCTCAGTGCCTCGTGACAAAGGGTTTAGGGTTTACGCTTGTTTGGGGTGCTGATTATTAGGGTTTAGGGTTTAGGGTTTAGGATTTTGCTTTTGAGTGTACCTGAAACAACACTACGTCCCCCTTAATGACAAAGAGGTCCCACACACGACCCAGCAACTCAAAAGGCAAACACCTGAATATATACAAGCACAGCAGCAGCAGTAGAAACAGCAATAGTAACAGCAGAACCAACAGCAGCAGCAACCGCAGCAGCAGCCACGACACAGAAAGCATTTTGCAGCCCGCAGCGGAAACATTAGCAGTAATGCCAAACACAGCAGCAACACCAACTGCAACAGCAACAACACCAACACCAGAAACAACAGCAGCAACGACAGCAACACTAGCAACGACGACGACGGCAACAGCAGCAGCAGCGACAACAACACCAGCACCACCAGCAGCAGCAACAACTGCAGCAGCAGCAGCACCAGCAGCAGCAGCAGCAGAAGCAGCAGCACATACCGGGTGAAGAGGGTGTACATCCAGTCAACAAGGAATATATCTGTCTCGATGCCAATAGCCTCAAAGTGCTGCAGCAGCTGCGGGTGTCTCTCCTCCAGCAGCAAGTCAAATGTACGGAAATACACCTCAACAAGCCCCATATCAAATGTATAAAATGCATGCAAAGAACGACGCAACTGCATGCACAACAAACCCTAAACCCTAAACCCTAAACTCTAAACCCTAATCCGAACAAACAAGTAGTGGCGCTCACTGCATACGCTGCGAGAACTCTAAACCCTAATCTCTTATCCCTGTATCCCAATCTTTGAACCCCAAACCCCAAACCCTAAACCCTAAACTCAACCCCATAAACCCTAAACCCATAAACCCTAAACCCTAAACCCTAAACCCTAATAGTCATTCTACTTACCATGAGGTTAGCGAAGCAAACAAATGCTGAGTATTCATCCATGTACAGCAGCAAAGTTGCTGCTATGAACGCCATACCCTGTACATACCCCAAGTCTGGCCGCAGCATAACATACACCTCCAACAGAGTCTGCAGGAAGGCCTCCATCCTCTCACCTCCAGATACCCCAAAGGGTACAGGAGCCACTGCTTGAGATGCAGGGGGGGCCCCACATACTGATACACTAGAAGAAGATAACGGGGGACTCCCTACCACAGGGGGCCCCTCTGATGAGACCCCCATCGAGGGGCCCCCAGAGGATGCCCCAGAAGGGACACCAAACGGGGACCCAGAGGGCACCTCCGGGGGCCCCCCTCCAGATGGGGCCCCCCCGTCTACTGGGGGCCCCCGACCTGAAGATGGAGGGGTGGTTGGGTCCTGGGGGCCCTCCTTTGGGTTTGAACGAGAAGGAGGAGATTCAGCAACAGCTGAGGGTGGGGGGCCCCCAGAGACAGCAGACTCTTGAGGGTGAGAGACAGAACTACACACGGAGTTCGTCCCCTCAACACATGCGTCGTCAATGCCGTTGCTGCTGCTGCTGCTGTTGCTACTGCTGTCAGCGCCTGCTTCTGCAGCAGCAGCACCGGCAGCAACAGCTGCTGCTGCTGTTGAAGCTTCACTGTCCCCCGACTCCCCTCGCAGTGGCGTTTCTAACGACGCTCCGTCCATCGGCTTTGCTGGTGCTGCTGTTGCTGCTGTTGCTGCTACTGTTGCTGCTGCTGCTGCTGCTGCTGCATCCTTCACCTTATCTGCTGCTGCTCCTGATGAACTGAAGACCCCCAGGCGAGGCAGCGTACGATGAAGGTCAGCAGATATAGCTAAGAAAGAACTAAAGATCTCATCTTCCCACACAAAACTATCACTGCTGCTGTTGCTGCTGTTGCTGCTGCTGCTGCTGTTGCTGCTGCTGTTGCTATCGGCAACAGAAGCATCTCTGGGCCCACTGGGGGCACCACAGACGCTGCAGACAGTCACTTCTTTCTTCATGGGCTCCCCTGCTGCGGATGGGGGGCCCCCCTTCCCGGGTTTATCTGCTGCAGCTTCAAGGTCTTCCAGGGGCCCCCTAATACATTCAATTCTTTCTCTGTATTTGCTGTTGATTCGCAGCAACTGTCTCCTCGCCAACGCCATCCGTGCAAGCAGCAGCTCGTAGTATTGAGGGCTCAGCCGCAGCTGGTCCCCTACAGCCTGCAGCAGCAGCAGCAACAGCAGCAGTAGGTAGCAACAATGCAGACAGATTGTCCATACGCAAAACCCTAAACCCTAAATAACCCCCCCAAGTCTGCATGCTGTCTAAAGCTGCAAACCGAAACAACAGCTACAGACCACCCCACCCCTAAACCCTAAACCTTAAACCCTAAACCCTAAACCCTAAACCCTAGATACACTAACTAACCCTTTTCCACACTTCTCCGCGCACATCATGCGGCACGCCTCTCCTCAACATTTCATCAAACGCTGCCGTTGCTTTCTGCCGGTCCCAGTCCGGCAGCAAGCTATCTACCCATACAGCAGATAGGGGGGCCCCCCTTGAGGCCCCTTCAGAGGGGCCCCCCTGGGGGGGGCTGCTTGTCCGCCGAGTCCGGCCATAACGCCACGCAGATACACCTGAAGACTGATGGGAATCAGCGGGAAAGAGGGCCTTGCCACTGCCGAAACGCTCCTACACACAAACCCTAAACCCTAAACCCTAAACCCTAAATCGTAAACCCTAAACCCTAATTTGATCTCGCGTGAACCATGCTGCCGAGTTGTACGGCAACGTAGGGGCGGCTAATAGCTAACAAACCCCCAGTAGTAATAAGACCTAACCCTCCTAAACCCTAAACCCTAAACCCTAAACCCTAGGCACCTTGCTAAAGAGCAGCGTTTTCCAAGAGCGTGCACCCGCCAGCCGAGGAAGGGCCCCAACTCCGCCACGAGAATGCTCCCGCTCCACCGACTTCTGCTGCTGCAGCAGCAGCAGCAGCCACAGCAGAGACAAGCTCAGCAGCAGTAACCAAGCAGAGCCCGTTAACCCGAAACCCTAAACCCTAAACCCTAAACCACAAACCAGACAGAAGCAGCTGCGACCCCAGGCAGCGGCAGCACTACAACAGGCAACAGCAGCAGCGTTGCAAATGGCAGCACAACCGTAACACCAACATAAGCACCACTAGCCGATAGCAACAGCAGCAGCAGCAGCGGCAGTAGCAGCAGCAGCACCATTAGCAGCAGCAGCAGTTGGTATTTACCCCGTCAAACGCTTCTGACGTTTGCTTCCTTGAAAAGAAGCCGGGGGCCCCCCTAGGGGCCCCCCCTATGCCTGAAGTGTCGGGCAAAGAGCCGAGACGAATGAAGCTGCTCTTAGCCGGGAGGCCCCCAGGGGGGCCCCCAGGAGGCCAGCCTACGGGGGGCCCCCTGCTGCATAGGGAGAGAAGGTCTTTGCCTTGCTGAGGCCCCTGTATCCCATCTTGCTGCTTTCGGAGGCTGCTGAGACGCTCTGAAACAGCAGCAGCAGCAGCAACAGGGGCAGCAGACGCAGCAGCACTTCCTGCTGCATCTGCTGCTGTCGAAGTTGCTGCTGCTGCTGCTGCTGCTGCAGCTGATGACCTGTCTGCTGATGTTGCAGCCTCCGTTGTTGCTTCTGCTGCGCCTTTTTGCTGCAGTAGACGCCCACGGAAACCGCGTGCCTGTGATGCTGTTGCTGCTGCTGCAGGAAGACCTTTCTGCTGCTGCTGCTGCTGCTGCTGCTGCTGCTGGGCTGCAGCAAGAGCCTCTTTAAGCTGCCGCACCTCCTCCTCGTAGCTACAAATTGTTTCTGAAAAAATTTCTCCTGCCAGCCGCTTCTCCTCTCGCAGCCGAGAAACCTCCAGCTGTACACGCAGCAGCAGCAGCAGCAGCAGCAACAGCAGCAGCAGCAGAAGCAGCATGCAGAATAGTTTGCTGCCCCTATACAAACTTCCGGCAACAGAGCGCCACGTAAAAATAAGAAAAGCAATAGCAGAAGCAGCAGCAGAGCAGCAGCAGCAGCAGAGCAACAGCAGAGCAGCAGCAGCAGCAGAGCAACAGCAGAGCAGCAATAACAGCAGCACAAGAGCAACAGCAGCAGCGGTAACAGCAGCAGCAAAAACAAAGCAGCAGCAGCAGCAAAAGCAATGACTCAGGCAAAAAGACCAGTAACATGA
>CAJFCY010000275.1:0-19297 GCA_904066265.1 Eimeria zaria | reverse complement strand
TATATATATATATATATATATATATGGCCTTGCTCTCAGAGTATAGAAGGCTGGTATTACAGACGAGATGATAGGGTGCAGTCCACAGGTATCAACGAAACGCTGAGCATTTCGGCTGCAGCCACCTCAGCTGCAGCGAATAGTTGCTGTCCTCTCTACACGCGAGCAATGAAGTGCCCCAGCACTGCATTCCTCACAGCTGGCCGACAGCTCTTCAGCAACCAGACCCCTGCCCACAGAAGGAGCGCGTGCCGCAGCAGTTCCGCAGTCCGGGCACTCTCCAAGCACCCCGTTTGCCAATGGGGGCCACAGGAGAGCCCACTGAGAGGCCCCATTGGGTGGTCGCTGCCCACCTCACCAGCCCTACGGGCCCCTTCCTCTACTTCCGCCTCAGTGTCCTGCGCCACGCCAAGGGAATCACGCTCCCAGGCCTCACTCGCCGCTATTGGTGCTGCTGGTGCTTCTGCATCCTGCCCGTCACGTACACTAGAGGACCTCCCTGTGCGGCAGAGTCCTCCGTGGCAGGGGCCCCCAGAGTGGAGGTTTGTTCCTGAAGCCGGGTTTAGGCGGCCCTTAAAGCGCGTTGCTGCCTGCAGCAGCTCATTGAGGGCTGATATGATGGCTATAAAGGCGTTTCGCTGCAGCAAAAACAAACAACACCATTTCCCCTGCAACCCAATATACAACAGTCTTACACAGCAAGCAACGGACACACATTCCCTTAAGGACCTTCGGGCCTTCAAAGCTACAGAAGCGCAGCTGTCTTTGCCTGCCTCTCCCCCTTCTCTGTGCCTATCCTTTCTCTGGCGTAACCCTCTCAGTGCCGGTTTTCATCGTCTTCATCTTCACTGTCTGCCTGTGTATATCTA
This sequence comes from Eimeria zaria, assembly GCA_904066265.1. Taxonomy (NCBI): domain Eukaryota; phylum Apicomplexa; class Conoidasida; order Eucoccidiorida; family Eimeriidae; genus Eimeria; species Eimeria zaria. Next base: position 18,428 of record CAJFCY010000275.1, on the reverse strand, counting down.
TTCTCTGCATTTGCCGGTTGTTGTCTGTCTCAGTCTGCCTTGGTGTGGCTGTGTCCTCTCCCCCATGCGTACATGGACTGGGGGCAGCGATAACAGCACAGCGCGACAGAGGATGTGGAAGTTGTCTGTCTGTACATCTTGCACAGCAAATTCGCTTGGAAAGAAGCAGCAGGTTCTCCCCCAGTACTCCAGCAGCTGCAGCAACGCACCCCACAGCGCATCATGCACTCCTTCTGTCTCTTTCTCCGTTACCGCTGCTGCTCTTTGTGGCTCTCCTGCTGCCGCTAGTGCTGCTGCTTCTGTCTTTTCTTATGGAAACAAGGCAATAACAAAACAACAGCTGCAGCAGACTCACCGCCAACGCGGCCCCCACCGATACACCCTGGGGTACTTCAATGCCGCGCTCTAAGCAGGCTCTCAAGAACGCCACTTCCCGCTGCAAGGGGGCCCTGCAGCAAGCTGAGCAGTGTCCCAAACTCTCATTTAACAAGCTCGTTTCGCCCTGTTCCCTCAAGCTTGCCGGCCTGCTGCTGCTGCCGCTGCTCCTGCTACTGTTGCTGCTGCCGGGCGTGCTTGGGCCCCGGTCATCTTCAGCAGCAGCAGATGAAGCTACTGCAGCAGCAGGCGGATCCAAGCAAACCCTTTGTGGCTGCATGCAGGCGTCTGAGCCCGCGAGAAAGGAGGGCCACGTAAAGCTGTCTCCCCCAGAAGCAGAAAGGAACATGACAATGTCCTTCATAAGCCCTTTTCCACCAAGGGGCCCCAGCAGTCTCCACTGCTGCTGTTGCTGCTGTTGCTGCTCACAGAAACTGTTGCAGCAAGGCCTTCCACTCAAGTGGCCGGCTTCGCCCTCACTGGCACTGTCGCTCACGCCGCTGCTGCTGCTGCTGTTGCTGTTGTTGTTGCTGCTGCTGCTGCTGCTGTCTGTTGTATGCGTGTGCTCCACCCCACCACTGGCACCCCCATGACATTTCCCTCGTCGTTTTCGCCTGTCGTGACTCATTTGCTTTGGCGGACGACCCACTGCAGCAGCATGGGCAGGAGCACCTGCTGCTCCTGCCTGCGCCTGGCTGTGCAGGTGCGAGAGCAGCCACCAGAGTTCTTTGGGCAGGGGTAGCAACGTCTGTTTCTTCTCAGCATATTCACGAGTCTTCTCGCAGCTTCCTTGCACCTCCAGTTGCATGGCTTCTGCTCCTTTCGTTCCTTCTTGCTTCGCTTGTGATGGGGGTTCTGCTGCAGCTGTTTCTGCAGGTGTTGCTGCATCATCTGCTGCTGCAGGCGCTGGTAGCGTGCCTGGCAGGAGGGGATTGTGCCCCAGTAGCGCGAGCGGTTGCAGCTCTGCACCTAACAAAGAGGGGATAAGGGAAGCAGCAAGACAGAAGAAGAAGTCCTGACGGGAGTCCTCGAGGCGCAGCACCAGAACCCCACACGCCAACTCCTGAGCCTTGTATATCCCTTCTTGAATATTCAACACCATTGAAAGCACGCGAGTCTCGCCCCCCTTCAAAAACCCTTGAGGCCAGTCTACCAACAGCCACCTGTACGTACACAAAGGCAGCCCAACTCTATCAAAACCATCAGATAGCAGACACCCCTCAGTACTCAGTGACCAAATATGCAACACCCCGCCGGTTCCATACAAACAGGACAATCCCCAGGGGTTCCTACATCGGTGGGCCCCCAACAGACACTCTACAGGGCCCTTTATGTCTTCATACAAAGCTTCATGGAGACCCTGAAGGGCCCCTACTTTACATCTGAGGCGCTCTACTTAGGGCTCTTCATGAGCGTCAAGGGCCCCGTCGAGGGCCTGGCACGGGCCCGTCGGGGGCCTCCCCCACGGACACCTGTCCTGTGCCCGCTAACAGCACCTTAGAGGAAAAGCTACTGTACACGGATATAGCCTATAGGGAAGCTCGTAAGAGATACCTATCTCCCCCAAGGCCCACGAAGGGTCCCCAAGCGCGCGCTATTACTGGGCCCAAAGAGCCCCCATGGTGGTAACAGAGCTCGATTCTAGCACAAGAGATTCAGTAAAGAGTCGTTCGCAACACATTCCGCCGTTTTGCTGGGTCGTCTCACCGTTCTAGACGAATTGGTTGCTGCAGTTCACCAGCGGTTCCTGCTGCATCTGCTGCAGCTGCTGCTGCATCTGTTGCTGCTGCGCCGTCGCTGTCTTGCCGGGCCTCATCGCTGGATGTGGTAGGAGGAGGAGCAAGGCGTCCCTGAGCCTGAGACTTGTCTCCTGTCTGCTCTTGAAGGCGCTCTGTCTCTAACTGCAGCAGTTGCTGCTGCTCCCGCTGCACCAGCTGCTGCTGCTCCTGCTGCAGCGGTAGCTGCAGAGCCTCTGAAGGCCGTACTGCCGCCTCGCTGCTTATAGACTGGAAAGACTGAGCCTCCCAGAACGGTCCCCCCTGCCACTTCCTCGAGAAGGCGCCGTGCCAGTATGAGACATGCGACAAGGGGACTATCGTTTTGCCTGCAAAGGTGACACTCCACAACTCTGCAACAGTCAACCCTGGCACGTGCGGACTCACCGCACAGAGACAGCCCGCAGCCAAGCCACAAGAAAGGCCTTCTCCTACGGCTCCTGTCCTAACCCTGCACGACAACTTTAACCCTAAACCCGAAACCCTAACCGGAATCTGAGAGGCAGTAGACAGAGTATGCCGTAGGCAGCGTCGCATGTGGGTTAGATAAACTGATTTTGAGCTCCATGGGTTCGAATGGGCGGATCGGAGGCAGCTGCAGCAGCGGCGGGTCGATGAGGAGTTTGCTGAGGCTGCGGCCTTCTTGCTGGAGTAGCAAACAGGGAAGCAGAAGCCACACAGTAAACCCTATACCCAGACCAACCCAAACCCAGCTAGACCCGACCGCTCAGCCCTCATTTGATCTGACACACGTACTCCACCCCCAAAACCCTAAACCACAAACTCTACAGGCTAAAGCCTGAATGCACGCGCATACAGAAACAAATCCCTGCCTCAACTGCTACAACTAACTGCGTGCTGCACTGAAGAGACAGCGGCAAGGGCCCCGGGCACACCTTTAAAGTTTGCCGCAGCTCATTGCAAGTTGTCTTCACGCGCTCCGTGTCCACGCTCTCCACAACCAAACGACAAGACATCCAACGCACCCAAAAGCGGGCGATGGCTCTCCCACACACCCCAGAGATGTCTCCTAAAGGTGCCCCCCCTGTGGCTTCCTCCGGCGACCCCTCAGGGGTCCCCTTAAGAGCACCCCTAGGGGACTCCCAGGGCGACCCCCTGTAAAATCCCCAATTCCAAGCCGGCCTGCAGCAAACCCTCAAGGAGACAGGCATTATAACGCTTTTCGGTCCTGGAGAGAGTAGAGACAGCAGCCGGGGTCAGGGGTGGCAGCAGAAGCAGCAGCAGCAGCAGCAATGCAGACGCTATACTACACAAAACTTGAACAGCACAGGAAAGTCTCTGTCTGCAACGTCATCTGCGCTTTCAGCGAGCGCGTTGCATCTCTCTGCTGCGTGAGACTTCTGCTGATACTGCTGTTTCCACTGCCTGCACTTGCTTTAATTGCAGCTGGCCCTGATGGTTGAGTCCCCTTTGTTGCTTACCGTCTCCACTGAGCCATTTTGCCAGTCTCCTGCAGGCTGAGGAGCTGCGGCCCCCTGGGCCTCTGCGGCACTCGGCACCAGAAGAAGTCCGCAGTTTCCTGCGTTCTGATATCGAGTTGCTGCAACTGCTGCAGCCGCCGCTGCCGGTCCGCAGCAGCAGCAGCGGCCACACAGAGGGGACTTCGATGGCCCCCAGTAGGGCCCCTTCGCTCCAAGCAGCAACACGATAGCGAATTATCAAACGTTCCCATCTGCTGGTGAGCCCCCAGCAGCAGCAGAGGCTTCAGCTCCAAAGCAGAAGCCCAGCCTGAGTCTGTCTCGAAGCGAAGACTGCACCAGATGCACAAGCAGCAGCTACGCGAAACGTGGAGTCCCACAATGCAGAAAGCACGCATTTTCTTGCATTGTAGCGGACTACAACTGCTTTACACCAGCCGCAGAAGGACAGACCCAATACAATCTAGTACAGCTACTGACGATAGCAAGCACAACAGCAACAGCAGCCGCAAGAGCAGCAGAAATAGCAGCAGCAGCCTCACTCGGCCAGGATAGCGAGCAGCTGTTGGCGCTGCACGGCTTTAATCAGCACCTTGCGCCAGATGGCCTCTCTCCTGTGCTCCTGAGCTTCAGCGGTGTCCCCTTGGGTGTACCCCATGATGCTGCTTCCTGCCGCTGCTGCTACTACGTTGGCCAACCCTTGGTGCTTTGACTGCTGCTGGCAGCAGCTGCAGCAGTAGCCGGGGCTGCACATTTCCACGGCTTCTTCATTTAGCTTGACATCCGCGCAGGCAAAGACAACAGGCGTCGCACCAATGAGAACACGGGCAGCCACTCCTCCGTATGCAAAAGCCTCCTGGAACGCCTCGCAGCCACAGCCACTCTTGCTGCTGCTGCTGCTGCTAGTGGTACTGCTTCTGCAGAGCGAACTAAAGGAGTCACACTTCCTGCTGCAACAGATGCCATCTTGCAGCCGCTGTCGCTCTACGCGCTGCTGCCGGCGCCACTGCCGGCGCGAGCGACCCCTGAGGTGTACGGGGGGCAACTGTGGCGCTTCTGTGTTATCTGCTGCTGCTACTGCGTTCGCTGCGTCTGCTGCAGGCGCCGGTGTTGCGGATTCCGTGGCCGTCGCTGAATCCGAGAGGCCTAAAAAGTTGGTGAAGTTAAAGAAGAAATCCATGCGCTGCTGCTGTTGTTGTTGCTGCAGCTGCAGCTGCTGTTTCCGCTGCTCTTGTTGTTGCTGCAGCCTCTTCTGCGTCGCTGCGCTAAGTCCCCAGGGCCGGCCATAATTCTGCTGAAGGCTGCGGCAGCAAAAGGACCCGAGGCGCGTCTTAGCTATGCTTAACAACGTTATGTTCGGCAGGTGGCTGGGGTGTACATACACTAGAAGCAGTTGGTTGTGATGCGGAGATGCGTCTAGTGGCACGATCTGTTCGTAGCGAGTTATTGAACTCCTTCTACTCATTGCAGCAGCTGTTGCTGCTCCTCCTCCTCCTGCGCCCCCTCCTGGAGCGCATGAACTCTCTGAACCCCACAGATAGCGGTGCATCGCTCGCGCTGCTGCGCCCTCAGCAGCAGCAAACGCAGCTGCAACGCATGCGGCCCACGCCAGTCTGTGCTGAGTTGCCACCTGATGCAGCCTGCGGCAAAAAGAAACAGAAGGAAGGCAGCACCAAAAGCAGTCGCCATAGCAGCAGCAGAATTAGCATGTAACTTGCTACGAACACTCACCCCACGACGACCAGGTCCTGCTCTGCGCCAACTGCAGCCTGCAGCAGCGCATGGAGACGCAGATATTCGAGATATCCGCCCTTGGAATCATGAGGTGAGGTTTCCCCGCTTTGTTGCTGCTGCTGCTGGTGGAGATCGCTGCAGTCCGCTGGAACGGGGGGCGGCAGACAATGGGTGTCGATGTCTACCGCCGAGACATCCAACTGCCCCTGCAGCAGCTCGACAGCAGCCAGTTGTTTTGCTGCTGCTCTCAGTATTCTGCGGCGGCCTGGCAACAGCCGGTTCCCTCTGCTTCCTCCTAAGGGAGCGTCACCTGCGCAGAAGAAGTACGTGGCGTGTACAGACAGCTAGTGTGCTAGTGATGCAGCAGGAATCGCTGCAAAGTCGAGTCCATGCAGCAGAAGCAGCAGTGAAGGAAAGACTGCACAACCTGGAAGGCTGCGGCACTGCAGCAGAGTACGTTAAAATGAAGGCTGCTGCTGCTGCTGCTTCTTCCTCTGCTGCTACTGCTATACAAAGTTGCTTGATGCAGCAACAAGCTGCGGTAGGCGGACTCCTAGTGTTTTCATAGCACCAAATAGTCTTTCCTCGGATATATATGCTGCTTTCAGCCACGTGCGCGTTGCAGCACTGGCTGCACTTCCCTCAACTTTGCTGCTGTTAGGTTCCTGCTGCTACATTGCCGCTGTGTTTCCCTGTCGGGACAACATAGTCTTACAGTTCGTAGGCAGGGATGCTATGGCGATATGCGGGGGGCTGTCGGCCCCTGGGAGTTCGAGGGCGGCTGGGGTCGGCCCTGGGATTGGGATGGGGATCGTCGGCGGATTCGGGGTCGACCCTTCTGCGGGCTGTTCCTGTGGGGGAGGGCAGAGGCCCTCCTCACCGGGTGGCCCTGGGGACGTCATGGTGAGGCGGATTGCATGCACTGCTGCGCCTCAGCAGCAGCACACATGAAGATCCACCCACACGCATGCATGTATCCATTCACCCCCAGCCCTGCGCATGCAGGGATGCATGCAGTGGAGCCAGGTGACACCGAAAAGCTCTGAAAAGTCTGGACAGAAGCACACTCATGCAGACAACAGCCGTACGGTCTGCAGGAGTCTCGCTTATGTGTCGGCGAAGGAAGTGTACAAGAGCTCAAGAGTTTTCTGAAGGAGAATCCTTCAAGGAGGATCCAAACGACGTCTTAGAGCAGCAAAAGACAAAAGAATAACCCCTCTCGCTGTCGTGTCACGTGATACTGCTGCTGCTGCAGTCCGACCCTACACCGCCGGCGGCGCTGCTGCTACTCCGGCGGCGTTTGCTGCTACCCCTCCAGCGGCCTCAGATGCATCTGGTCTCTGTTTATCAACTCAATGCAGCATATGGAGATCAGAGCAAAAAGCCTTCGCGCTCAAAGGCAGCTCAGCTAGCTGAGGTGTCGCAGGGTTGGGGCTTGGAGGGCAGGTGGCCAGTGGGGCCCCCGGACTTTCGGTTCGAGTTAAGAGGAATTTGAAGAAATGATGTCTTTTTATAAGCGTGGAGGAATTGTTTCAGATATTAATTAGGAGTATTGTTTCCCTTTAATGCTCAAGCAAGCTAACGAGCGGCCATACGAGTGCTTAGCTGCAGCAGGACAGTCGTCACACCTGCACAGGGGCTCAGATCAATGCTGGGCTCATTCTGGGATTGCAAAGGTATTGTTTACGAAACAGGACTTCATTCAGGATGCAGATAGTTTGGCAATTTGATTCTGAATCCATAGAATATCGCTAGATACCCCGTGCAGCAGCAGCCTACACAGCTCAACACCAGCATGCTGGAGCTCCTCGTTCGTGCTATGCGGCTTCGAGACGAATAACTACCTTCCGTGTATATCCTAATTTATATTCTGTTCTTAATGTGATGTATTCTTACTCATTTAATGTTAGATGCTCTCTCAGCATCGTTATGTGAATTGTAGTCTGGAGGGACTTCGCGTCGATTGCCAAGTAGAAAAAACTAAATTCGTTTGAGTAGAAACAAAATCAGTTCGAATTAAAGGTTAAAAGCTAGGATAGACATACAAAACCATTTGGTATACTAAACGAAGGCTATTTAGATGAGGGAACACAAACAGCACTCGTACATCTAAATAGAAACGACAATCAATTTCAGTAATAATTTATTTGAATAGAAGACGAAACCAGCCAAAACTGAAAACACAATCACTCTGAATAAAAAGCAGAAAAACCAATGGAAGAAATAAACAAGAAGAATATATTTTACTATAGATACGAAACAATAAGTTTAAATAACAAACAAAATCGATTATGCCTTCCCTTCACTGTAACATACCAGCCACCCTCCAGCCAACTATCATCTTCCAGCCGTTTATCGACGGCTTTAGAGGGGTGAAGAGACATACAGTGCCTCTTTAACTACAGACACTAACAAAAGTGGTTGTGGATGGCAATAGACAAAAGGCAACCGCTTGAAAACTTCTAAAAACGAAGAAGTGAGAGAATCATGGCCTCTCTCAGCCCGGTGGCCATCTTGAAGAGCCTCTCTAAAGACAGGGAAACGGCCTTTGCAATGCCTTCCCGTACGCCAACCCCCAACCCCTACACCCTAGAAGGCGGATATAACATCAAGATGCAGATGTACTGAACGAGGTACGCAGATTCAACGTCTCGCCATAAAGATGTAATTGTTTCTTCTTTGGGATCTGCTGCTATCTATCTGTCCGTGACTGATGATGAGTAGCTAGAGCGGCATGCAACTAGATGAATCTCTGTTTACTCCCAATGCAGTATCCTCTGCCCGTGGCTAATGGGAAGTACAATGCTGCTTCTCTTATGTGTCTTCGAGGCTGCGATAGCAGCGACACCCCGGCAAAGGACACAGTCCACACCCTCGTCGTAGCAGTGTTCTCCGCAGTGTCTCCTACCCACGTCCTACGGTAGAGAAGGACTAAAGACTCGGTTTTGCTGCTGCTTCTGTCTCCAGTTCCAACACAAGGGCAGGCATATGCAACAAAGCCCCGTATGCTCCTCATATAGCGTGCAGGACAAACGGGGCACATGTTGCTCTTCATACACCTCCCCACGTACAAAAGAAAGAAAATATACACCAGCAGCAATACAAACAGCAACTGATGCTGTTGCTGCTCTCGCCGCTACTGGAGGCCGCGTACAGCCCCACACTGGCTTCTACAGTCTGCTGCCGCCGAAGTGCACAACCACTGCAGCTCACAAGCACCTTGAATCCTACTCCAACAAACATATACTCATGTACATTCTTGCATGGGTATATATACATAATATTAACATATACGAATATATATACATATACGTTAATGAAACTTGATATGCACGTGTGTATGCATACGCCGGGTGTCCCCGTCTGTGTCCTTCCGCCTCCAATAAACAGTAAGTGGCACAGGGCACGGGGACCTCAGCAGCAGCAGTTTTTGCTGCAGTTTATTTTATTTTTAAGCACAAAGCCCTAACCCTTTAGCCCGTTAAAACGCGGGCTACTACGCTGCTGCCACGTTGTTGGGTGGCGTGTATTTGGTGCTGTGTTGGTAAGCTTGTTTGCTTGCTTGCTTGCTGCCTCATATACACTTCCTGTGTTTCTACATTTGTATTTCTTGTTTAGTCGGTATTTAAAGACTTTCTTAACCCAACTTCACGGTGAGATCATCCAAAAATACCATCTCTGGAACTTCCAAATTCGTCGGCGCCGGGCCCTGACGCACGCGGCCTACGTACACCCCACAGCACATCCATACACCCCACAGAACACCTATGCACCCCACACCGCATCCGCAGATCCCCCACCGCATCCGTACACACCGCACCACACCCCCACACGCTGCAGCACATGCATTATACACCCCGATAACGCATCCACGCACCCCACAGAAGATGTATACATACACCGCAGAACGTAACCTGTACACCCGTAAACGTTTCCTAGATACACCCTAGCATCTCCAATCAACAACTGACGCAATAACTATACGTATAATAGCAAATAGTTTATATAATTTAGCACCTGATATGTCGTAGTGAGAGCCATGGCAGGGGCAAAACCAGCCATGATAGCTGCCACCTTCAACTGGGATACACCCTAAGTGGGTGCAGACGCCAATATTAATCAGCCACTCTGGTCGTGGGCATCGCTCTGCGTCTGTCTGGGGGTCCTTCATCGTCCCCATGAGCAGATCGTCAGCCCTGCAGCATACGAAGCACACAAATGCAGCAACAGCAGCAACGGCAGATGCTGCAATAACACATAAATGCAGCAGCAGCAGCAGCAACACGCACGCAAGTGCAGTCAAAGAGACACACAAACGAAGGCAGCAGCAACTGTATATAAATGCAGCAACAACTACACACAAACTCAACGGGACCAACAAACACATGGAGCAGCAGCAACACACATCTACAGCAAAAATAATGGACAGAAGTTACTGCGTACAAATGCAGCAACAACTACACACAAACACAGCAGCAGTAAGATGCAAAGTAAGCAGCAACAGCAGCATACAAACTCAGAGGACACTCGAGCCCAACACAAGCTGACGTAAACAACCAACAAACAGCAGACAAGCAGGGTGCTGCAAGCGTCTACCCCTTTAACAACCAAAGGCACACAAGAGAGACAGATGGGCCTCCGCAAGATCAACAGGTGGTTAAGCAAACGGCAGGTCAGCGAGCAACAGCACGCCCTTATATCTTCAAATGTAGATAAATACTGCTCGAGAGAAGGGCCACCTAGACCGTAGACCGTAGACCCTAGACCCTAAACCCCAAACCCTAGACTCTAAAGCGTCAAGCGTCTCCATATCCTTACCTTGCTCTCTCGATCTCCTCTTGAGTTCTATGACGAACAAAAACCGGCTTCCCTCGCCACTTAAAGACTGCCGTCCTCCCCGGCTCGATTGGCCGTAGATCTATTTCTGTTGTGCCCGCTGCCATCAAATCCTGAGTAGCAGCAGCAGAAGCAGCAGCAGCGGCAAATGTAACAGCAGCGAACGAATGAGCTCCAGCAGGATTAGTATCAACATCATAAGCAGCATCATCACGAGCAACAGCACCATGCTCATCAGCAGCAATGGCAACAAGAGGTGAAAGAGTTGCAGGCGTATACTGCTTACCTTGCTAACCCACCAGAAGTGAACCATTTTACAAAGAAGGCTACGAGTCATACTTGCGCCTATAAAGAAGTACGAAGCACTAAGGAAGTACATGAAAGGCCTCCTATCTGGGCTGTCACTGCCGAGTCTGTAGTCCCTGAAATCGGGGTGAGCATCGCTGTTAATGCTGGTAGGATTGGGGGCGTTCTCAGCATAGCCAACAGCCCGAAAGTTTTCTGGGGAAAAGCGGCCGATTGACACCACTGCAGGCTCGTCTCCTCTATTCCATACAGTCGTCCTCGTAACAGTGGCGCCCGCAGCCAGCTCTGCAAACATCCCCATCATCAGCAAGGTGTGCATGCGTCAGCAGCGGCAAACAAACACAATATGGCTAAAGATAAACAAGCAAAACACGCCAATAGACGTAGAAACAGAAGTACAGAAAGGCGCCCAATTGTCTCACCTCCCTTGCTCAGATCTGGCGGCCGAGGGAAAGTTGGCTCAGCTGTCAGGTGATAATGCCAATAGCGCATGCGCTTTAGGAAGCCTTGCCTTTGATGCGGGTGATTAGAAGGCTCGACAGCCTTTGTCGACTCTACAAGATCCTTCCCATCCTCTTTCTTCTGCTTCTGCTCAAGCAGCTTAGCCTCCCGACGACGCTGTAGCTCTTCGGCCTCAAGGACGAACAAAGCAGGGTCATCTGCATGGTCAAAACGATTCAGAAACAAAGGCTTCTCGCTTGCAGGCGGGTCCGATCTGCTAGGCCCTATATTGTTGTTCAAGCAACTGAAACGCCGAGTGTGAGGAGCTAGAGGAGCGAGTGTCGCTGCCTGCTGAGCCAAGGGCGCCAGGTGGGGCCCCCGCCCCACCGAGCACAAGGGTCCAAAAAGACCCAGCGGGTGCATCAAGCTGCTGGGGCCCAGCAGGGACCCCAGATGAGACACACGAGCTGCTGCAGACGACGACATGTGCGCAGCAGCAGCAGCGGCGGAGGCACGGATAGCACCCGCAGCGGCAGAGAAAGATGAAGACCCCCTATACGACCAAAGTGAGACACGGAGAACTCCCAATTCTACTAAAGAAATATCACGAACACGCAAATCCACAGCTTTTGAGACTCCCGAACTCAAGGCGACCAGCGGAAGCCAAGCAGCCGTCTAAAAAGGCTACAGCTGATGCATGCAACAATATGTTTTGGAGAGCAGGTTACAGTCAGTAAGAAAAACTGTGTAAAGTTCGTTCAATTTAAATGTGTGTTCATTTAATTAGATATTGTAAATTGTTACAGGAGTGACAGATATCGCACGCACACGAGGGAAAGCCGTATGCGGATCGCATACATCGCTGTGCCGCTGCATACCATGCACAGTTGGCAAAACAGGATATCCAACAGAGGAAGGTTAACAATAAGAAAGAATAGTAATTACAGCTGGCTACTCACGAAGAGGGAAACGGAAATAGTGTCTGCCAGCTTCGACTGCTGCAAATATTACATTGGAGTACATGCGTTCAAATTTTAGCGTGTGCTGCATAGTCTATCCGAAGTTAGTTAGCACAACAGCATTCCCGTGGCCTTCATACAATACCTGCGTTCAAGTAGAAATGCTCAATAACTGTCTAGAGCATAGATGGCTCGGGCGCCCGTTCATGTGAGACCGCCATACATTAGTAGCCCCTGGGGTGTAGCATGCCCTACGTGCAGTTGAGATGTGCCCTACGTGCAGTTGAGACGTGTACACCGACTGGTGCGCAGACTACCTACTGACGGAGACGGAAGTGTTCAACAATTGCCTATTGAGTTAGTAGGCGCAGCAAAAGGGGTTTGGATGTGTCTAGATATGGGGCTGCCGTGCAACACGAGTTGCAGCGAGGTGCGCTGGAAGAGGTGCTAGGCTGCCCCATCTCCCCGTGCGTAGGCAGTCGAACGGCAGCGCTATGGTTGCCTAAGCTCTGGGGAAGGAGGTTAGCTGCTTTTGTGGACTCCTTCCTCATAAGTACTTGGCTGTTCGCAGCGCACGATAGTCCTCTGATAATATCAAGGACTTTCGTTACATGAGGGATAAGCTGCAATTCTTCTTTGTTCTCCTGGAGTCCCGTGACCCCAGGCCCTCCGCCTACCTGGCTCAGACTGCCTGGGACTGGGCGGGAAGCTAGCTCCTTAAGGGAACTCTCAAGGGATTGCAGCGTGTACCGGTCCTCGAATAAGCCCTTCACTCTTGTTACACTGGAGCTGCCTATATGCTCCCGGCTACACACCCCCACATAAGCGCAAAACAAACGAATGCCGTTCGAGCCGATTGCAAAAGGTGCAGTAGCGCCAGCAACAGCAGAAACGGCAAGGGTAGCAGCAACAGAGGCAGCTGGTGCTGGAGGTGAGTTGGAGGCTACGCGCGGTGTTGTTTTTGTTTGACTGGCCGGGTTGAGTAGCCACAAGTTTCCAAGCTCGCACAGTCAGCTCGTTGGAAGAGTCCTGTTGTAATGCTGATTGACTGAGGAGTCCTGGAGTTCATGCTGCGAGGCAATCCCACATAAAATTACATTGAACTCTCTCTTGCTTTATTCAGTAACACTGTATATTTGTGTAAAACACTTACTTAGCGCTCAGGAGCCAGCGTGCACGCAAGTGAAAGCAGATGTACCAGCAAAAGGACAGGCCATGTCGCATCTGCCCCCCACATTTTCCGCAAGTGGCACATGGCCTCTTATTTTTGAGCAGAGGGTGGGGTAACATAAGCGCGGCTCTTGCGAAGCTTGCTGCTGCAGCATATTCTGCTCCCTCTGCAGTTAGTGCCGATACTGGCAGATTTTGCTGCTGCTTCAAGGTGCACTTGGTGAGCCAGCGAACATGCCGCTAAAACTCAATATGTGGGGAGGTTTCTGCCGCGTTTGCTGCAGTACTGGGCCGAATCTGCTGGATCTGCTAGTGCAGATGACCCTGCTGCTGCTGTTAGCTGGTGATCGTGATGACGCTGGTCACACTACTGGCGGTGCAAGCTGCTACTATTATACCGTGTGGATATAGAGAAGGCAGGGGCTCCTCGAATTCGAATTACAGAATCAGCGAGAAGGGGCAGCACAAGCAGCCCCCGCGCAAAGAGCAGCTGCTTCTGCTATCACTGCCTCTCCGGAGAATTTCACACGTTGGCCCCTTAGTTCCCTCGCTGCGACTAACTAGCCGCTGGCTGCCTCTCTCCAGGGCGCAGCAGATATACGATCCACAGATATAAAGGACCTAATCCAGCCGTTGGACTTTTGTCCAACGAAGAGTGATACTTCTCGATGGAGCGCTCTAACGATAGCTTTCACCTTTCAGCGTTTCTCTCCAGATGTCGAGGTGGCAGGCTATGCTCCGGGATAGCCTGTTCTTTTGCTGATATGGGGATAAACGTGCACTGCACCACATGGCAGAGGGCCCTCACACTTTGGGTTGACTCCGGAAATGTGGTAGCCTTCCGTAGAGATAGCAATCATTGCCTTGTCTCTCCTGATAAAGAAGACGCCAGTGGAACCTGTATCTCTTCGGCTACATTTTGAAGGGAAACGCACAGCTTCAGGGAAATAATGAACTCCTACACGGCCCCCGCATTGCCACTTCTGCCATGTATGCACTGGCAACGAAAAAGAAGGCAGCTTCATGAATTCGTTCTGCTGTAGAGACGATCTCGGTTCGATAACTGTAGATCCTGCACTGTTTCTAATGTCATGTGGCGCCCAGCCGATGGCCATTTCCTTACCGAATGGCAAGTGCTAATCATTTTCCATTATACTGGAGGAGAGATAAGCCCGAGGGTATGCAACTAGAACTGCGCAAAACAGCTTCCGATAGAATATGCTGACGCAGGAGAGCCGTTCCCTGGCTACGGCGTTTGAGCCGATGGGAAGGCATTTCTCGCGTCGATTTTAGTGTATGCAATGCATAGAGTGTGAGGGCTCATATTTCGCCACTTGCCTGCCTCTTTCTGTATAAATGTTCGCCTCTCCGTCCATGTGTCTATTTCTACCTCTCGCTGTCTCTGTCTCCGTTTCTCATTGTGTCTGCCTACCTCTTTATCACCACACCTCCTGTCGCCTTGGCTGGTAGCAGGTTCCAAGGGGGCATACGCATTAGTTTTACGCCGTAATGGCGCCTTCTACTGCCTTATACTGCGTTTCAAGTACATCTCGTGTGCTGCTGCAGTGAATGCGAATGTGCATCCGTCAGCAGCTCTGATCTGCCGCCTTAACATATCAAAAGATGAAGCCCCCAAGAATAGATGCCTCAAGTATCGCGTAAGTGCCATTTGAAGCAAGACATCACCCTGCAATGTTAGTGTCAAGCTGCGACCGCCTTGCGTCGGTGTCCCCTGCTGCACCCCTTACAGGGCCTGGGAGGCACTCGGGCGGCCTGTAACAGTGAATGCCTTTAAAACTTCCCAGACTTTGTGAGCTTTAAAAAGCATCTGCATCTGCCCTTCCGTCTTTGCGCGATGTTTCTGCACACTGCAGCACTGCACGAGGCGACCCTCTAGCTTGTATATCGCTGCTTGGTCTCAGCACCAAGCCGTAAAGTCCAAATGCAACTTCGACTAGAGGAGAGTAAACTGCCTCCCAACTGCAGCGCATCTGCCTAGATATCTTAATAAAATAACTAAGAATCAGTGTTAAAGGGATGCTAAGAGCGGTCAGTCTGGTATCTTTGCACCTGCTTGTCCGTTCCGTTGCTTCTGGTGCTCAGGGTACGTGCGCGCCTCTGTCAATATACTGGTGAGTCTCTCACTACTCTGGCAGATTGGATGTCTCTGGCTCTGCTGGTTGCTTTCTATATTGCAGTGTCTGTCTCTGCACTTTTCCCTCCATGCTACCTCTCTTTGTGTCTCTCCTTGCATTTCCTCCTTGTGTCTCCGTGCCTATTCATCATGTGCTGCACTTCAATCTTCCTGTCTCCAAGCCAGAGATGGACGGAGTCTCATTAACGGCAGCAGCCGCAGAAACCAGTATAGTCTTCAGATATGGGTCGTGCACTGGCTCCTCACGGCCTCGCAGTAGATAGACACGCCTTCCGATAAGTACAGCGACTCAAGAAAAGAGACAAAAGAAAGAGACAAGGATTGCATACATGCGTGCGTGCGTACATGCATGCAGGTAAAAATGGTAGGTGCAACTGCATTTATTTGTCCTTGTTCTTCTTAAGAGCAACTCTCAGACGCCGAAGCCTCGCAAGGGCACGGGAACGAGGCATTGCCTTATCACGCATGTGGCACACAACCCTTCCCGTGTTACTCTTGGGCTTATGCTTGGGAGGGGACACAGCTGCTGCAGCTCCTTTTGCTGCTATAGTTGCTGCAGCTGCCGCGCTGCTGGAGCCCCGCTTTTTCAACACGCCTCTGCCTTGCAGGGCCCTGCATGTATCTCGCGTTTGAAGGCCGTTGTTGGCAGGTATACTGGCGTTTGTACTGGCGTTTGTCAGGCCTTCACCAGCCTTTGAACATACCTTGGTCGCTGCATCTGCAGTGTCTCCTGCTGCATGCTGCTGCTTATGCTGCGGCTGCGGCTGCCGCGGCTGCAGCTGCTGCAGCTGCGGAGCTGCACGTTCGGCCCAGAAGGAGTCGCAATAAGGCTCCTCGAAGGTGCCTTCTGAAGCAGGGGGATGCAGCCAAATGTTGAATGCCAAGTGCACGGGGTCAACAGCTTGCCCATTGTCTTCACTGATGTTTGCTGCTGCCCCCTTCAAACTTGTTCCAGAATAAGAGATCACTTCGTGGAACCAACTTGCAGGTAAATACACTGCAAAACACGCGCATGTCCAAATATGCATGCATTCTGCAAGCATGCACGCCTCTTCATCGAGACCTCTGCGTCTGCTTGCATACACGCATGCAGGCTGCCCTGCGAGCACCTCAAGTGGGGAAGGGGCGTGAAGCGTGCGTGGCAAAAGGGCAAAGACAGCTCTGGCATACATATGTCTCCTGCTGTCACCCAGACACTCCAGAAGCGCTCCAAGCAATTCGCGGCTGTCACAGGGCCTTGCCAGGAGGCTGCAGAGTCACAGCACAACAATGAAACAAATCCCACTATCTACAGAAGCTGCATGCTGCAGCTTCTGCTGCATGCGAGGTGCATGCACAAGCCGCTGTTGCATGAATGAATAGTCTGCATGCAGCTGCAGTGCAAGCTCGGTGCAAACAGTGGTTATGGGTGAATACGATATACCTGCTGAACAACGCCGAGTGTTCTTAAGGCAAAAATGATCTGGAGTTTCGCCTTCTTTGACGAGGCGGCCCTAAACGCACAACATACACACAGCGTATCTGCATGCAATGCATGTATGCACGCAAAGTGCCAACACCCGACAGTTTCGTTTGGGGCTGCGGCTTCAACGTAAAGGATCTCGAAAAGCACGCGTCGCTGAAGGCAGCTAGAGGAGCCTCAGCGTTCAACACCGTACTTAAAATACGCATACAATAGTGGGGGTTAAAACCACCAAGCAATGCACAAAGCATAGTGGGAGGATTTAGGGCGGCTGACTTGATTAATGTCACCGTCGCTGCTTGCCGAGTCTTCATCGTCGAAGTCGCTGTCTTCACCAGCTGCTGTTAGAGCGGCTTCAAGACACTCGTCAAGCCTACGAGGGAGTCAGAAAGCGCATAAAGAAGGGGCAAAAAGGGGGACAAAAAAGGAGATGAAAGAGATTGAACAAGAACAGGAGGAGGCGCAGCAGCAACGCCACATGCGGACAAAAAGAAGACAGAGACACCGGTGGCATCTCGATAGGTAAGAAAGTTGGATACGACACGCACAGACAGGCACAAGGTAACAACAGGCCCCAGAAGCTCCTTATAGGGTTTAAGTGGGACAAACAGGAGGCACAAGAGACAACACTGCATTGCGCTGTGTGCTCTAATGAACAAACGTTACAGCCTACTCGGCCTCAGCCTGGCTAAGTTTGTCCTCAAGTACTTTACACGCAGCCCTGAGTTTGTGAGTGTCCTCTCCTCTTGCTTTTGCTGCATGCAACTCCTTCTGGCTGGTGAGCATCTGCTGCTGCAGCTGTTTTATGGTGTCCTCGAGAGCCATTTGCTTCGCGCGTACCACTGCACCCTCATGTGCACCTGTAGCACAAGCCCTAAACGCTGAACCCTAAAACTTAAAACTAGGGTATGCATCCTCAATACAGTATGTGGAACAACAGCATGAACGCGGGTTGTAGCAGCTACTACATGCAGAAGACAGGCAAAGAGACACTCAGAACTATCTTGTGGCTTTCGCCGCCTCAGCCAGCCATGATGCGCTTGAATGCACCACGCTTGCCCTGCGCCTGCAGTCGATCCGCTAAGACCTAGGCCCTAAACTCTATACCTTAAACCCTAATCACTAGACCTTAAACATAAACCCTAGACCCTAGGTTTTACAGCCACATCCACCACAAAACTTAACGCCCCAATGCTGAAGCCTGCAGTACAGCAACTCTCATTTCTTCTCGCCTTAAGTGATATCTAAGCTCTAACCGCTAAACCTCTCACCCTAAATCGTAAACCCTTTGAATCAAGCACGAGAAGTGCACCCACCGTCTTCCCGAATGCATGGGATGTAGGAGATGAGCCCATTAGCATGAATTGAAGGGCAGTTGGCTCCACGTATGCAACCCTGAGGCCTCACCAAGTCGCATAGCCGGGGACTGTACAGCCGAAACTCCTTCTTACCTGAGGTTACACCCCACATATTACACATATATGCACATGTATATAGTGTGTATATATACATATATGCCTGTATGCATGTACGAATGCACATATTATATATTCATATATTGCCGATATGTGGGTATACATACACAAATATGTGCATTTGTGCGTATAAGTATACGTAGGCATGAATTTATGCATATTTATAGGTGTGATATATTTCCTAACATACGTGTACACAAGTATACACGTATGCATTCATATACGTGTACCTGTATGTGGATTTCAAAGCATATATATATATATATATATATATATATATATATATATATATATATATATC
>CAJFCY010000274.1:0-19330 GCA_904066265.1 Eimeria zaria | reverse complement strand
GTTAGGGGGGGGGGAGGGGCCTTTGTCTTCCACTGACAATGTAAACGCACTAGACTGGGCTAGCACTAGTCAAAACCCCTGCATTTTGGCATCCATAGCTCACGTGTATGCTTTCATTATAAGCCCTGTTGGCGTTTATAGCGCTTCCTCATACTGCCACATGCACATGCATTCGTTCGACCGTCAGCTGTGAACGTGGACGAAGGGCCAGAGATCCATCGGCAGGCAAAATTTGTTTGCGCTTGGACCTGGCCTCCATCTACAATCTACCGTTATTATGCTGAGTGTATATTGCAGTTTTATCGATTCCTAACTGGATGAGCATATGGGAGAGGAGCTTCCGACAAGAGCAAAGATCAGCAACAACGTCGGTGATGCTTCTCGCACTGACGAACACGCAAGTAACAGACCGGCCGATGGGGGGCATACTGATATTGAAGCTGAGTCGTTTGGTGGTGGAGGACCTGCTGGTGCAGCTGCGCGACAAGAGCGAAGATGATCCCTCATTGCAAGAACAGCTTGACAAGTTTGAATTGGCGCTGAAGAAGTCAATCCTTGAAAGTGTGAGACAAGTTCTCATTCGGATGGCTCTTCTAGTCGAATCCAATTGGCTTTGTTCCGAAGAAGTACTGCAAGCACAGTTCCCTGATGTGCTCGTCACGGCGTACCGCGCGAGAGGTAGTGGAGGCCCTTCAGCGGTGGTGGAGAGGGGCGAATTCGGCAGTGAAATTTCCGAAGGGGTGGTTACAGTCCTTAATCAGAATCTGAATGCAAACGAGATGTACGTTCAACTCAGTGTTGCGGATCCAATCACTGCACCGAAGTCAGACACAACTTTCATCTCCGCGTTGAAGGCTGCCAGCATGTTCAAACAGAGGCTGGAGGATGACCCTTCTTTGCCGGGTG
This sequence comes from Eimeria zaria, assembly GCA_904066265.1. Taxonomy (NCBI): domain Eukaryota; phylum Apicomplexa; class Conoidasida; order Eucoccidiorida; family Eimeriidae; genus Eimeria; species Eimeria zaria. The sequence continues at coordinate 18,424 of CAJFCY010000274.1, read as the reverse complement.
TGGGTTTGGCTGAAGTGGTATATTCGACCTTCAATGACCTTCAGTATGCAGAGATAGCTGTTGGCGGTAATTCAAGGTACGATCCTGACCTCCATCTACTGATCCAGGTGCCTTCAGAGCACTTCAAAGATCCCGTTTCGTTTCACGAATTGTTCATGGGGGCAATTATTGTACAGCCGCTCACATATGCCACTCCGCGCCATGTGCGCATGGATAGGGTGCGCGTGATGGGCTATGCAATGAAGGTTGGGTCCGCGAAACCTATACGCATGGGCAAATTCGGTAGCGGTCTGTCGTACAGCGAGCAACCCTTGATTGATCAGCTGATACAACGCCATGGATTTATTGTCCACGTTCTTCTTGTTGGGCTCCGTAGTGATATCGGGAGAAGAGAATCCGAGGCTACAGCTGAGGAAATATATAAACGTTTCAAGAGTAGAACTAGAGGCGCTTTCAACGTCGTCTTCTTGGAGCCCGTTAAACCGCCGGAAGTGAGTAGTGTACTCAAATGTGGTAGTCGCAGATAGTTTTGTGCACGAGGATAGAGGCTGTGACCGGTGGGTTGGTAAACGGCGATCAACTTCGGTAGTACCTAGTTAAGAATGTGCTGGTGTTAGGGCCCCTACCTACTGTGTTTCTCTGCGATTACTTGTTCGACCGTTGTCTGCTCTACTGGCATGTCGTGCCATATCCACATTTCTGTCTGTTCTTGCGTCCATGTTTTTGCTTGGCCTCGCAGGCGTCCGTAACGACCGACTATATCCATCGGGAGGAGGGGTATCCTGGTTGGGTTATAGGCGTAGCGGTTGGTTCGGTAACATTATTCTTTTTAGGTTTGTTAGGGTGTTTAGTTCTGCGGAAGCATGTGAGCATGCCGTGGTGGATAGACTGCTTGTGTAGCCCATCCCCCCCGACATTCCAATCAAAGCAAGAGACGGCCAGTGGTCCTCCTGGGGAATACAGCAGGTCCTCATCATTCCGGCCTTCCGTTGAGACTGGCGATAGCCCTTATTTCGAATCTGACGAGGTAAAGCCGACAAAACGCATGGGGGCCCCTGTGAGAGGGGCCCCAACAGACGTGAACATCGGATGGGAGACGGGGAATCTTTCAACGCTGGAATTTGCACGTTCCAAACGCATTGAGTCAAAGCGACAGGGAAAGTCGCAGACAGCGCATCTGAATTCTATTCCGGAGTTTATTGCTGAAGCCAAAATGCCAAATGGATGGGCTGCTCAGAGCTCTGGGAAGCCGGCGCACGATCGTTAAGCTCGCTTGGACTGTCGAAGCCAGCACTGTATGAACGTGGACATGTTTGCACGCAGGCGTTTAAATGTATCCAGGCAGACACGCAAACAGGAAATGCTTGTAGGCTGAGGAGAACAGGGGCAGCAGAGGTGCTGGGGCTGCCAACGACGGAGTGTGTGACACTCGCGGGGCTTGGAAGGCCTGCGAAGTTCCGAGTGTGGCTTTGGACATCTTGGTTTTTAACTCACACGAGCCAATCCGTCGTGGTGTGAGCCTTTTGTGGTTACGTTGTGTTTAGCGAGTGTGCGCACCTTGAGTGGGCGCACCTTGCAGAAGGTTTGAGGGCAGAGGCAGCAAAGGCACCTCTCCACTGCAGTTTTATCATGCAGCCTTTCTGGGGGATATTGGTGTTTCTGTTTGCATCGCCATTTCGTTCTTCTTCGTCTTTGATATGTTGATGTGCGTTTACCTACTGTGGGTAGCTCCTTGGTCTGTTACCGTTAGGAGGACTTTTATGGATATCGGAGGAAGATGTGTTCCCATTCTCAGAATTGCAGCTGAGTAGTTGGATGCGCGAGCGCGAGCGCGAGCGACTGTGTGGTTGCCGAGGCCCCCTATGGTAAATGGATGCACGCATTAAATAATAGTTGCGCGTTTCTGTTGTTTGGCCCTATTCAAAGCCTTCCACAGGACGGCTCTCTGCAAATACAATCAGTTTAAAACTCCTTATTGCAGGTTTGGCATAAGAAACCAACCCGCATATATCCTCGGAGGCAGGCGTAACAGCGCCGAACCCCTTTTATTTTGTCTCTCTTAATTGAGTCGGGCTATTCACAGTACGTAGCGCTGCGTATCGCATTAGTTGGTCATTTTTACTGAGTGCAGTTACACATATTTACACAATATCAGGCTTGTAGTTCGAAACGCCACGTTCGCGCCTTGAGAGCAAGTGCCACTAGGTTAGCAGCACTCGGTTGGCTCATTAGACAGGGGGACGACGAATGCGGCCAGATGGGAAGGTTGTTCTGCCAATAGCGGAAAATATTACAGAAGGAAAGGCAAAGCCTTACCAGGATCAAGCAGAAAGGGCAAAATGCTGGGGAGAGCAACTTGACTGCACCACAAGCAGCGGTGCAGTCGCGCTGCATTGTCTGATGCACGTACAACTTATTTGTGCAATACCTGCAAATTTAAATGACTGAATGAACGCAGGTGTGCATGCCTCGTATGATCATCAAGAGCCGTTAAAACTGAGAATCGTGGCAAGTGCCTCCTCTGATTTTCGGGCCGCAAGGACCCGCTGGTTCCATGTAATGTTGTCGCGGTAGATAGCACTCTGCGCAGAAAGTTACGAAACCGAGGCGAAGTCATAAGGAAATGCAGTAATGCAAGCATTTAAGCTCCCGGAGTATTCAATGCTGCCTGGGATATTTCACTGGGCTGGCGCAAAGTCAGCAAGCTTACGTGCATGACTGCATCATCTAGCAACCAAGTAGCACACAAAAGCCCCTCGGCGTGTATAACTGCAAACATACGAGAGACTTACCAGCGCTGCAACTTCAACAAGCCCCCCAAGGGCTCGCACCGCGATATCTGCAGCTTTCTCTGCAGTGTTCACAAGCTTTTCACACAGACTTTTCTCTCCAGAAGAGCCCAATTCCGAGTCCTCCGCATATTCAGCAGGGAAAGAAACATCACTCAGGTCAGACTGCTCCCTCACATCTTGGCCGCTGGCGTTACCCATGGACACGGGCTGCCTGCACAGTAGCGAAGACCACGAAAAACGCAAATCAGCCAATAAGGATGGAGGCATTGACGCTGCCGACGAGATACCATATATAAACAAATGTGGAACCATTTTCAGGGCTGGTGTGAGCTACACATGACCCATTTGTACGGGCTGACGTTGAACGGTACCAAAACATCAATACGCTGTTTTGCGTTATGCACGAACGTATATGTGCACCCATGCCTCTTTTACCTTCGCTCAGCAGCGCTGATGGAACTATTGCACGACTCAACGATCGCTTCCAACCGACGAAGCTCAAGGGACCGATTCTGAATTCACGAAGGAATACGGAGGTGCAAGGACTGTCCACCCAGTGAGTTGTAAGATGCATAGCAGTGCCCGCTGTGGAAATTGCAGATGTTTTTGCTGCAGTCAATTTGGTGCCTCTACATATGAAAGAACTCAAGTTGTGCAAGTCTCGGCTCAATGCAGAGGAGTAAAAGGCCCACCCGGTGAAGGCTTTGACCCGCAATAAGGTGGGGCCACGAAGCTCTACACATCCCCTCCAGCAATCGCGAACTGATGGAGTTGGCGCACCAGTGAACACGCAGCTGATAATATCTGCAACAAATATTACAGCATTTCAATGAAGAAGTAGCAAGGAAGTTTCGCCACAATGGACCCGCAGAATACGCAAATGCATCGTCCAGAAAAGAGCGAACTGAATATACGATGACATGCAATATGGGGAACAACACATTGTGCGCTCTCTTGCAATGAGCTCAGCTCCTAGGCCCCCCGAAGATTTTCTTCTACCTTCGTATGGCAGGTGTTCTTAGGCATGTGAGGTCATACATGCTTGGTGAATGGAGCAACGTGCTTCTGACTTTTCACTGCAGGTGGTAAGCAAGTATATATCACAGCTGCTTGCGAAAAAGCGTTCTCACTGTTTCCAATGTGCCCCAAAGTCGTTCACTTTTTCCGCAGGCAACAACTGCGAAGAGGCCGCCTCAGCATCTCCATCATCCTTCCTCATTGCCTCTCCAGGCATAAAAGTTCTGAACCCCCCCAACTGCAAACAACCGCGGTAGACAAACAAATTTGATAGATTAGATTGCAGTACGCTAGGATATGCGACTCCAAACAAAACAAACGTAGTACGAGCTGCATTCAACCATGAGCTCTCTGTACTCGCTATTTGCCTGTATAGTATTTGATCCTTGTCTGGGTTTACGGCCCCACTCTCAACTAATGACGGCGTGAACAATCAAGCAAACTGCAGTAAAAAATGAATGCATCCAGCAAGGACATCGACAAGGTTGAAAAGCATGCCGCGCACTAAGCTGAAATATTGCTTAAGACGACAAGAAACACATGGAAAAACAGGAGAAAGACATAGAGAAGAAAAACCCACCAGAAGACTGAGAAACAGCAGAAAACTACAACCACTCGAGCATGACATTAGTACCCAGAAGAGCAAAACAACTGGACAGATCACCAATACACAAAGGAGTTCAAAAGCGCTTTAAAGAAACACTGAACGGGCAGCAACAGCGTAAAGAACTATGCCCCCGTGGCCCTTCCAAACTTGTTTGAAATGTAGATTCGTGCGAATTCATCACCTCGATGGATCTGTTGCTTATCGTTCGGATTGGATCGACCTGCGCATACACCCGAAAAGTCCACCTTTTGATCAATTGCACTTTCTGATCGTAAACCAACGGCAAGCCACTTCCCATACACACCTTCTCTATCCTTTATCGCATTTTGAGGTGTCTCCGCACTGCAGCTCTCTGGCACTTTGATACGAAAGGTTTAGGGTTTGGCTCACAACAATTGCAAGAAAAGGGTCCTGGTGCTGCTGCTGCAGCTGCTGAGTTCGCACATCAATCCCTGAGAGCCAGCATCCGTAGTTAGGATGGGAATGATACCATCCAACTACTTTTTGTTGCATCGGCACTTTCTCTGCTGCTTCTAGATACTGAATCATAAATTCATTTGCCTCTTCTGCGGCATTAACCCGAGTCTCTGTGCCCTCCACCGGTAAAGCAAAGCAGTCCGTCACAACAAAGTACCCCCTCTGAGCCGCCTGCTGGCTGTCTGCCTCCCTATCTATCTCGGAAACAGAAGACACACTTCCGTAATGCGTTGAGACGGTACCTTCACCCAGTGGCCCGTGATCTGAAGCTTCGGGTGTCACTACAGCTTTGCCAAGTAAGAGCCCCATGACTTCTATTTTGCCCCCCCTTTCTGCATGTGCCATCATCTTAGTCAAGGCCACGTCTGAGACCCAGACGTCTGTAAAGGCTACAGGGCTCTGAACATCGCAGCATTGCGGATTGAGACGCAGCCTCTGGTGATGCTGTTGCAGGGAGTGCAGCAAATGACTGTGTGCTTCTTCGTCGAAGGTGTACAATGCAGTGTCAACAGGAGAAACGGGTGGAGGCTCCATCTTGACTACTTCTTCCCTGCAGTCCACGAATTAGATCGAATCCGGGTTGTAGAATCGAGGAGGGGCAGCAGGCTCACAAATCCATTATTGATTATGACAGACACGCTTAGCAGCTTTCGCATATGAAACAACGCATGCTGCAAGGTCTTGCTGGACTGGCCTTAGGGCGCATGTTTTGTTGCCATTGTCACTATCATTGGCAAGGAATCAAATGGCAGACAGGCACGTGAACACCTTCTTAGCCGAGCGGAGCCCGCGGGAGGTAAGGAACAGAAAGAACGTCGAGGATCAATAGAATAAAACCAAATTCGTATTTGGAGTTCTGTAAGTTTCAATCTAGAAAAGGAAACGCAGTCCCAGGCTGCTATCGCTATTCGGTGACGTGTATTAGGGTGGGAGCACCGACCACAGAAGTAGAGGATCTCACAAATAAATTATTTAAGTAAGTTACTTCGCGCTTTTTAAATTTACTGTTTCAACTTGGTATAGAAATGGAGGGAATTGTGGATAACGGGGGATGTGTGTCGTTGATTATCGCCAACGACGAAACAAACTCAACGAAGTCTTCGGTGTATAATCAACGAAATACACCACGGAGCCAGGAACAAATTTAATTCTGGTTGTCCTTATTGTCTATTTAACAATTTTTCTTTGCATTTCAAGCCCTTTTTACGCTCCCGCTCTCTCGTGACCCTCGCGTCAACCCTCCTGAGCTTTGCGAGCACGAGAAAGCCCGTAGCTGCGACAAAAGCTCCTTGCTTTCTTATGCAAGCGAAACTACCAACGTGTAACGGTTCACTGTTGCCAGGAGCAAAAAGTCGGTGTCCCTAGCCTTAGGAGGGCAATTGTGAAAACTGCAGTAGTGTCACAGTGTCGAATCATAATCAATAAGCCGTCTGAGTATATGAACTACCAACCTGTCTTAAGTTACCCTGAGGGGAGATGCATCAGTAGAGGTTCCCTCAGCTGTTGGGGATGGAAGGTGAGTTGCACTCCTTGCCGCAACTCCAGCCATGCATCAGTTCGCATATACGCAAGCATACAGAAGGCTACTATTGCTTTTGGTGCACTAACACCGTCTCCAACGGCTAGGAACATTCTTGGTTTCTCTTACCACAAATGCAAGCAAATATGGGTGCATGCACCTAACAACTATAGCCCCTGTTACGTTAACATTACCACAGGAGGCTATCCCCCCCACAAGCCAAGACGTGCTTTCGCCGCGCACCGAGATGAAGCAGCAGGTGCATACATTGACTGATTGCTAGCCCTTACTCCCCCTGCCCAGCTAGCCCACCTTATAGACTGTTCGTGACCCCCTAATATTCATTTACATGTCGGCTTCGGTTGCACTACAGGGTTTGATTGGCTACTTCATCCATGGCACTACCACTACCAGACAACGGCCTCTCTTGGCTTGTCAATTCGACGACCTCTGCCTACAGCACAAGTACTGTAGACCGGGATGGAATGTCGTCCTTGCCTACATGGTAGCATCCAACGGTATATGCAATGGCAACTTCGGAGTACTACGAGTTTCCCCGTGGACTGCGGTAGCCGCTAACAGTACTATATTATGTATACACACTCAAAACAGGCTGTTCCGTTTCTTCCAGGGGCATCTTTATGAAGCCAGTTTGAATGTTGTAACTTCAAAGGCGCCGCCTTGACGACGACGTCTCTGTGCAGCGTAACTCACAAGGAGCGCTGACGGCATGTGCCGCAGCGAGAGCCGGAAGAGGAAGACCCCCATTAGCACCTCTACGCTACCTAGAAGGCCTGCAACTAGGAAGCTTTTCAAAAGCTTTTCAGTTGCGGTTGCCTCCCATGTTGCCGCCGTGGCCGTGGATCCGGGCCCGTGGGTTTGACCTGATCCTGCGGTTCTCACGAGAGCGCACGCGCACGACACTTGAGTGGAGTGCGCAGGAGACGCAGTATGAGTGCTTGATGTACAACTTTGGCAGGTTGTAGGCTGCACAGAGGCATACACCACATCACAAAAACATGATGGCAGAAGACACACAGCAAAGGCTGTCCCCAGCCGTCAGTCCCTCAAACCTCTTGTGACAGACGCGCGCAGCTTCGGCGCCCAAGAAAACCTGCCAACTGTAAAACACCAGTTCAGCAAAGCTTCTTCTCTACGCAACTGGTAAACCCAAGAGCAACAACGTGGACAAAATGTGCGAGGGGTCAAGGCATGATAGAACTACATCCATCTGGAAGGGGAGGAGGCACTAGCAGGCAACCATACTTCTAACAAACCCAAACAAGAGCAATTAAGTAAACATAAGTTGAGAAGAGAAAATGTGAGAGAAGAACGCAAGCAAATTGCAACAAACGACTTTAAGGCTGCTGTGCCTACGCCCGAGACGGTAAGGAACACCAGCCGCGATGAGTAGGAACTCCAGTCTATAGCGAATGGGACTGAACCTCCAGTTCCCACAAAACAGAAAAGAAAGAAGGACGCCATAATATCACAATCTATTCTAGTGTGGGGGCTGTGTTGTCGACCTCGTGGCATCACCTACTATGGTATGCGGAGGCCTCCCTCAGATCTCTCAAGGAAGAGGCATCCACGATATTGCGGACGTTGAAACGTTTAATGGCCTTGTCCTTTGGGCACGAGCGGCCGCAGTTGCTGCACCGGACTGGATTGACATGGCCCCTGCCGTGTTTGGCGCGGCCGGCGTTCCTACGCTTCGTTGGCATCCTCTCCGCAGCCTCCTCACACAAAAGTACTGTTGCCCCAGGAAGAAAAAATAAAGGAACTCAATCTGAATATGTTAACAAGAAGATGCGTCGAAAACCGGTCTTCAATACCCACAAACGGGCATGCAGGCAGCAATCAAAGGAGGGGTGCGGGTCAACGGCTTCCATGTGGGGAGCAGCAGCCGAGGCCATTCCTGCTACACCAATGCATGCAATGCATGCGATAATTATCTGTTATTAATGCTACTGTTTCCCTTAGCAGGTATTTATTATTACTTCCGAATTTCCTGACGTCTGTATTCTCTTGCTAATATGACAAAATGGACTAAAACTTAGCAACATCTCTCAACACGGAAATTTGCATCACCTTGTCGTCACAGTCATTACGCGTTGTTTGCACAGTGAGTAGGACGGACGGGCTCCAACACCTCATAAGGTTTTAGAAAAGTGTGGTATGGATGAGCATAGCTGAAGTTTCTACAGACCAAAATAATGCGAGCTGACATAAAAGGTAGAAATGGAATTTGTAGTATACGCAACGTGCATTTGAGACGTGCCCGGTGCAGTTGAGACGTGTACACAGACTGGTGCGCACACTACCTACTGATGGAGAAGGAAGCGTTCATCAATCGCCTATTGAGTTAGTACATGCAGCAAAAGGGGTCTTGGATTTGTCCAGATATGGGGGTGCCGTGCAGCACGAGTTGCAGCGAGGTGTGTTGCAATGGGTGCTGGGCTGCCCCTCCTCGCCGTGCGGCAGCGCTATGGTTGCCTGAGCTCTGGGGAAGGAGGTTACCTGCTTTTACGGACTCTTTTTTTGGAAGTATTTAGCTTTTTCGCAGCTCACGATAGTCCTCTGTTAAGATCAACGACTCTCGTTACAATAGTCCTCTGGTGAGATCAGGGTCGGTTGTTACAGAATTCACGTAGCGCTGTCGTTGACAAGTTGATACGCATACCTCTGGTCGTGCACAATCTGGGTACGGAGGGCCAAATAAGTGCTCAATAACTGTCGACATTGCTAGCGCATTCCTCACAGCGGGCTTGGTTGTGCTTGCATGTAGGGTTGTTTCGCAAAACGGGTTTCAGCAACGTGTGTTGCAACTCGTGCCACGCCATCTCCGCTCCGTCTGTCACATGCAACTGGACCTCCACAATAGGCCCTCCTGGGCAGGCAACAGGGAATAGCAGCTGCTTCTGGCGGAAGTCTTAACACCAAAGTGCGTATCGCGACAATCCCGGGCTACGGTGAGGTGCTCGTCTCACTAACTAGCAGTGAATGGTTCACTGAGGTAGTTTTATCACAAAATCTGCCTATTTCTTCCCCCGTATAATGGAGATAATATTAGGGTATGATGTGCTGTGTGGGAAGGAGTCCATGGTTGCCAAACGTGCAGCTTTTAACCAAAGCTAATTCATGAAGAACTCCTTCAGCTTTATCATGTCTTCATATATGACGACCGCCGCGGTGAGTAGAAGAGTTTCCTGGTTCTCTTGGTTTGTATCACTGTCTTCAAAGTGCACAATAAAGACTATAGTTGCTAGTGTCATCCTCCCATTAGGAGGGGATGCCCGGCGATGCTGATTGAATCTCAGCAAGGGTAACTCTTTCCCAGAGCATAGCATAAGCATGAAAGCCTTTCGGGATGCAGTACAATGCAGGTGTATTAGTAGGTTGCCAACAGTACAGGCCGTGGCAGAACTGACAAGCTGCACAAAAACGGAGGTGCTGATACTGCCCTATAGTGAGAAGCATCGGAGCATAGTGAACAATACTCTTGCCGTAGTTAACGGACCTTTTATACCATTAATGCATACTGGGGTTGTCCGTCGGAGGGAGGCAGTTTGTAACCGCAGGAGCGACAGAGGGGCTAGTTAAGAATGAAAAGGCTCAACGCGCCGTCCTGTTGAAGTACCCACGCAATAAAGAGAAAAAGGGGCCTCCTCAACCCCCTTTTCTCAGAAGGAAAAAGGCGGGTTTGGGAAGGACATATGTATAGAGTCCATGGATATTGGGGTTGTGAATGCCTGATCAACCCAGAAAGGGTCTACGAACGGTAGCTGGCACTGGCTGGCGAATTCGCTACCTGGAAAGACCAACGGGCATATCAAACACTGTATCTGATTGCTTTGCCATAAAGACGAATGGACTTGGAGCGTGAGCATGGAGTTCAATCCTCTCATAAAAATCAAGGTGAAACAAACGTTTGCGATGCAGCAAATCGGCAAACTAGTTGGCCTCTTACAAGGTTCCGCAGTCAGATCTTCATATGACTTTGCATACGCTTTCTTGCACACCCCAATGCATCCACGCGAAAGAGCCAAGGTGACTTTCCAGACACTCTGTGGCAAGCCAGGGTTCGTTTAGTTTGTGAAATTTGCCTGACGCCGTTCAGCAACAGCTGTAACGAGAGTTCTTGATCTTATAAAAGGACTACCGGAGCTGCGAAAAGCCAAATATTTATAAGAAAAGAGTCCGTAAAAGCAGCTAACCTCCCTCCCCTGAGCTTAGGCAACCATAGCACTGCCGCTCGGTTGCCTAAGCGCGGCGAGTTGTGGGCAGGCCGGCATGTGTTGCAGCGCACCTCGTTGCAACTCGTGCTGCATGGCAGCCCCATCTCTAGTAGGCACATCCAAGCCCCTTTTTGTTGCATGTATTAACTTAATAGGCAATTGTTGAGCACTTCCTTCTCCGTTGATAGGTAATCTGGTCACCAGTCGTTGTACATGTCTCAACTGCACGTAGGGCGCGTCTCAACTGGACGTACGGCATGCTACAACAGCCCAATCACCACTTCTTTCAGCCCCAACACTGCCATGCACGTTGTGCGAGGGCCAAAGCATTTTCTGCTCCCTCTGTTGGTTGCCGTTGCGAACCTGTTAGTAGTCTAGCTTATATAGTCTTTTAGCTATTTCTGTGTCTCTGCAACCTTCATGTATGTGATTTTATTTGTTGCAAAGGAAGCAGGTACTCCTCTAAGGAGTACCCAGGGTGCAGGTAGGCGGAACAGTTTGCCATGCGATGCTGAAGCCCCTTCACTGGTTGTCTCCTGATTAACGCGGTAGCTTATATCGTTCAGTTCTCCAAGCTTGCAAGAGGGGCAACCGTGTGACACTCGAAAGCTGCACACGCATGCAAGCAGTTACATTGACCCGAGCAGGTATGTGACGATAATCTTGGCGAAGCAGTTCACCAGGAACATCTACAAGCCCTAAACAGGAGGCATTGGTAGACAACGGCAGCATTTTCTGGGGATGCGATGGCATACCCAGATGATGCTTACCTCCTTTTCCGTGTCATTTTCATTTTCGCTGCCCCCCAGGTTCGAGCAGGCACACTCTACTATCCGGCATTTGAGGTTGATGTGAGGACAGATATAACCTGTTATGTCTGAAGTTTGCACTTGTGACTGCCCTAGAGTGCAGGTTGGCTACGAGGGGCTAAGTAACTGTTCAAGATTTGTCTACAGCGTTAGAGGCGGTATGGTTGTGCGTGGGTGCCTGGATGCCTTTCAACAGTAATTGCAGCAAAATGCGTTGCAACGCATGCCCTGTTGCTTGCCATTGTACCAGCACCATCCCTTAGAGCCCCTTCGCGAACGATGCGTGAAAGCGGGAGAGGGGGCTAGCTGTTTTCCAGACGTTCGGCGCTTAGCGATTTTTAGTGTTCTGCGGCTCACGATGGTCCTCATATAAGATCAAGCAGATTCGTTACATGTTAAGCGAGTACAGAACAAGCAACTTCCTAGGCAGTACAGCCACTGCTGCTTGTACGAAATGTTGTTACTGCTGTGTTTGCTCTTTCGAGCGTAGTTGCAGACCGTGTCGGAAATGTATAACACGAGCCACCGGCCTGATTGGAGGACTCTCACGAGCTCCAGTAGTCAACTGCATAAAGACGAGCGTCCCTAAAAGCAGCTCGTCACGCTCGGGAGGCCGTAGGCGGTATTGGCCGGGTGGCCGGATTGCCTCCGCCGGGGGAGGGCAACCGGCCTGGCACGAGGTGCAATGCCCTTCACCGCAACTTGCGTTTCACAACAGCCCTACATGCGAGCACTACCACGCGCCCGTTTGTTGCATGCACTAACAGCATAGGCAATCGTTAGGCTCTTACTTGAGCAGGCTGCGCACAAGTAGGAGTACACGTACCAACGCCACGTAGGTCATATAGTACATGATGAGAGATAACTCGCATTGTGCAGTTCTCAACTTAGCAAGGGTAACTTTGACAGTGCAACGAGGTTCCTGGACTTTGGTAGATGATAGTGCTGAGAAGTATTAATATCGAAGTGCCTACGCAAGGACTTCTCAAAGGTAGCTAGCTGACTCGCCATCGAATCTCCGAAGTTCAAGAGCCTTGCTCTGTAGAGTTAAAGAGGCGGCCTGGCGTGAGTTGCAGGGCTCTTAGCTACAAGTCGTGTTGTAAGGCAAGCTTTCGTGGAGGCATAGCCAAGCCCCTCCTAGATGCATGCAGTAATCTCGTTGACAATTGTTAAGCGCCTAGTTGGCGCTCATTAGCAAGCTTGAAGGCAAATGGAAATTCACGTGCCAGCTTCTTAAAACCGTGCTACATTTAGACCCTGCGGGCACAGCGGCGAGGCAATGTACCTGGGAACGACCGCGTGAACGCGGAGCTGTGGGGCAGTTAGGGGAACTCTTCCTTCGAATATAGCTGAACTACTCGTGGTCTTGAAAGGTTGTCAAGTCTTTCTATAGTGAATTTGAAAGCCCGGGAAAACTGTTTATAAGTCTATTTGATTGAATGGGTTGCAGACCGTTATGTAGGTGCCATGCTGGGCCAGGCGCACTACACCCGCACCTGCAGTCCGCACACTGCTCGAGCAACTATAGGGGCATAAAGGAAGTAAGCAAGATCTGACTTGATCGTCTGGTTCTTGCACTTCGTACGTGTAAAAATCTTAACTGATTCGTAGATAAGTAAGCCATTCGATTTGTGTGGTTGGCCTTCGTGTGTCATGTTTATCCCCCGCAAGGCTGGCTTTGCTCCGCTTTCGCCGTGGTCATCCCCTCTCTTGGAAAACTGACGAGTGATGTGTTAAATATTATCGGGTGTGTTTTGCTGCAGGTCCCAGCTTGTTGAGACTCGTCGGCTGGCCACTCACGAAAATGGCGAACCCTTCACACTCCCAGGTTATCGCAGCCCCCGACAACTCGGGTCGGCTGCTGCGTCTAGTCAGCGCAAGCTCGGTTATGATGCAATTGTTGGGCAAGAGCACCAACATTCGCATGTCTCAGATCCTGGAGCACCACGAAGATGAGGATTTTAGCGCGCACCGCACGAAAATTGTGTGCACGATGGGCCCCAGCTGCTGGGATGTGGACAAGATGGTGCAGCTCATCGATGCAGGGATGAATGTGTGCCGTCTTAACTTTTCGCACGGTGACCACGAAGCACACGGACGCGTGGTCAAGAACCTCCAAGAGGCTCTAAAGCAGCGTCCGGGGAAACGCGTTGCTTTGCTTCTGGACACCAAGGGACCAGAGATCAGAACAGGCATGCTGGAGGTGAGATTCTGATTCCTTATATATGACTATTGTAACTCTGGAGAAAAACTGCAGTAGTTTTTGTGCACTGTATCCACCGCATATTCCTTGAGTCTTTCTGCAGGGCGACAAGCCGATTGAACTGAATGCTGGCGATATGCTCAAGATTGTCACGGACTACTCCTTTGTGGGCAACAAGACCTGCATTGCCTGCTCCTATGACAAGCTTCCCACCTCGGTCAAGCCAGGTATGTGGTGCTGTGCACATCGACGAGCTTGGTGCAGTAGTTTGCGCTATAGGATGTGTACATGTATTCAACGCCACTTCACCTTCACGTATGGCGTTCACTTGTATGTTGTCCATTGTTCAGGAAATACTATCCTCATAGCTGATGGTTCGCTATCTGTCGAGGTTGTTGAATGTGGCAAGGACTACGTGATGACGAGAGTAATGAATCCTGCAACGATCGGCAACAAGAAGAACATGAACCTCCCCGGTGTGAAGGTCGACTTGCCTGTAATTGGTGAAAAGGATAAGAATGACATATTGAATTTCGGTATACCCATGGGATGCAACTTCATCGCGGCTTCCTTCGTACAATCCGCAGATGACGTTCGCTACATCCGCAGCATTCTTGGTACCAAGGGGCGCAACATCAAGATCATTCCCAAGATTGAGAACGTCGAAGGCCTGCTGAACTTCGACGAAATTCTGCAGGAGGCCGACGGTATTATGATCGCCAGAGGTGATTTAGGAATGGAAATTCCTCCCGAAAAGGTCTTCCTTGCCCAGAAGATGATGATTTCCAAGTGAGTGTCTTCGCTACCGTCGACCTAGGTTTCCTTTGGATCATAGGGACATTGGAAGACAGCATGTATGTGCTTGAAGCGCTTTCAACTATTCAAACTCTTGAGTGTGCACGCGTTGTCTTGCTGCGCAGGTGCAACGTGGCTGGAAAGCCCGTCATCACGGCTACTCAGATGTTGGAGTCGATGACGAAGAATCCCCGTCCCACTCGTGCCGAGGCTGCCGATGTGGCAAATGCCGTTCTGGATGGCACCGACTGCGTTATGCTTTCTGGAGAAACCGCGAACGGAAGCTTCCCTGTCCAGGCAGTTACGGTCATGTCGCGTGTCTGCTTCGAAGCCGAAGGGTGCATTGACTACCAGCAGGTCTTCAGAGCCACTTGCCAGGCTACCATGAGTCCCATTGATACCCAGGAGGCCGTGGCGCGCGCTGCTGTGGAGACAGCCCAATCTATCAATGCATCTTTGATTCTTGCGCTCACCGAAACAGGCCGCACTGCACGGCTGATCGCCAAGTATAGACCGATGCAGCCAATTCTGGCTCTCAGCGCTTCGGAAGAAACCATCAAGCATCTTCAAGTCAATAGAGGCGTGACCACTCTCCTGGTTCCGTCCTTCCAGGGCACAGATCAGTTGATCAAGAATGCACTCTCTGCCGCCAAGGAAATGCAGTTGGTCAGTGAAGGCGAGAGTATTGTTGCAGTGCACGGTATGAAGGAGGAGGTTGCAGGCTGGTCGAACCTCTTGAAGGTTCTCGTTGTTGAGTAGACGGCTTGTCACAGTTTTCCCTGGTCATCTACGGAAGTGTATTCCGTAGATGTTCGGGCCTGACAGGCGATGTTGTTCGCAGATGCTGCCTTGGTGCTCCCATGAATGGCACACCTGTTTCCCCCAACCTAATGTTTTGAAATTGTTCTGAGTGGTTAGCGTAGTCTGGCACTGCCTGAAACTGGGGTCGCTTTCGCTCCCTCAAGTACAGTAGCGAGTTGCTAGGTGTTACTGGATGCTGCGAGCCCTAGGCTGGACAGCACACACCCGTAAAAGGCGCAAGAGTTTAATCGAAGCTGCTCCGCACACTGCAGTGAGCGCAGGGCTAACACGTTTGCTCGTTCGTTGTGGAGGAGTGCAGTAGAGCGGTCCTCCTTCAGGAGACAATGGGTGTAGCTTTCGTGGGATCATCATGACCGGTGACCGGCTCGTCGCAGCTTGAGCACGCCTCCGTGAACAGGTTTGGAATGCGGCAAAGGTCAGCCTTCACCATCAGAGACAGTAATTCCTGCAAACAAGCGTTGCACAGGAAAGGCCCTCTTAGCCGTTAGGCTACCGATAAAGGGGTCCCGAATGCGTATCGTTGGAAACGAAGCCTTTCAACGGCAGTTACCTCAGTAGCCAAACTTGTCCGTGGAGGAAAAGCTGATGAAAGTTGCTTTGCAACTACCGGCAGCAGCACAGTTGCGAAGATATCGCAGAGAACAAAAAATTCCGCTTGGGAAGTTGCGCAGCCTTCACGTCCGTCGTCCATTTCAACTAAACTTCGCTCAACTGCATTTATCTCCTCTTCGAAATTCTCGCGCCTTCCCGGTTTCACAGAAGTGAGCTTGCGGATGCAGAAGGCCAAGAGACTTTCAATCAAGCTGACAACACCTGGTGCTGCTGTTGATATTGGGCACTCTTGAAAGGCATTGCCTACTTCGAGTATGCTGTTGTATAGATTTGCCAGGGGTGCATGCCGCATCAGGAAGACGCAGCCACGGTTGGCAGAGAGGCCCACCTGGAACCAAGGCGAGTTCCTCACAAGGCTTAAATGAGCGGTTGATGGAACGCAGTCATACTCGTCGATGCTCTGTGAGCAGTCAAAACAAGCAGCATCCCAATGAATATTATTAGCCTTGCCGATGAAACCGCTTTTTGAATCATCCCATACTAAGAGTTGCCTCTGATATGATGAAATCCTCGTTAACTCACCCGCGCGAAGGCCGCAGCGATGCCTTCAAGTCTTCGTCGATGCACTGTGATGACATATCGGTCAAACGTCAGGGCCACGACGGGGAAGAAATAGCATTGCACTCGGCGAAACGCGGATGCTGCATTAAACACGTGTCTGAATATCGTGGCGAGATCCAATAATCCCACTCTGAATTTTGGTAAAGGTCGCGAGTTTATCTGCGTGGTGCCTGCCTCAACAGCTGCAAAATCAATTGAAGGTTTTATCCCCCTGGAATCATCGACTGAGTCTGGTACGCCACTGCGCTGCAGAAGCTCATTATCAACTAATTTCACAAACCAGTGCACCTGCTCTGCCAGCCAAGCAGATAACTGCCCATCCGTCGAACCGAAAATCGCCCTGTAAGCACGCAGTCCATCCTTCTAAGGTGGCATCTCCGAACGTTGGCAAACAGGGAGGAGAGGCGCCGTACACACTACAGAAACGTCTTCCAGGTAAGTCTGGCGTCGCGGAGTGACACGTGCCAGGAACAGGGGCCCACCGGTAGCTTATAGCTGTTTGCAAAACATCCACCCGGAGCAGCTCTGATGCTGCGCAAAGACCACTGATGACAGAGCAAAACCACATTCAAGGTATCAGGCATGCCTTAGTGTGCCCGTAAGCTGTTCTAAAGACTGCCGTGTCATTGCGGAGAAGGGATAAGAGACACTGCTGAAAAGATCGCCCCAATCTCAGCGATGCCCTGCACAGATGCGCCACTTACTGAGCTGGATCCGTTTCACAAGATCCTTCCGCGTTGCGCCTCTGACGAGAAATCTCCCCATCCCGTCGCCGTAGATACTGCATCCTCAGTTGCTCTTCAGAGCAGCTCAGGCGACGGAGTGGGCTGCAGTAGCATGACAGACAAACGGCAGAAAACAGTAATTTTTTCAAGTAAAATTACTGTGAATAACTTTATGAGGCTTGCTACAGCCACTTCCCTGTGCTCGACGGCCTTGTATGTTGCTAACCTATAGGTGCTGTCAACAGCCAGGAAAGTAAATGGCAGGTTTACGCACCCGATGAGTTTCATTGAAGAGGACAGTTGCGCATGCTGTCCCAACTGCCGCAGCATTGTCTTCACGCAGCTGTTGCGGGCTTCCTTCATCTGACCGATACGTACAAAAGTAGGTGTATGCACAAGTGCAGTCAGCGGTACTTCCCTCTAGTAGTAAGCAACTAGGTATTGAGTTCTGCAGCTGAACCGGAACAGCTCTAATAATGTGTTACCTGCACTTCCAAGAAGTCCAGTAAAGGCATGCCGCAGCAACCGCTGGCCCGGAGGGAGGCGATACGCTGTACATGCAAACAAGCATGGAATTCATGAGCTACGAATCAGCCGCTACGTATGCAGGGGGAAAAGGAAAAGGAATATGCGCAGAGGAGATAATCTACAGAGGGGGCAACAGCCGGTACGCACTTCGTCTGCCAGCATCATAACGTCAACCGCTTCATCGTACAGCCCTCCGTTTGAGCACTTCGCCACGAGCGACGGCAATTCAAGCAGCTGGAAATCCAGAAAGAAGCACAGCACTATATCAAAGAGTCCAAAGAATCAAAGCTGGCGCATCAGCCATACCTCCTAATTTCTACGAGCAGATGCCACTTGCTGGTCCAGCGGCTCCAATCAAAAGCCGTGAGATTTTTAACGCACCCGTGATACTGACGACTGCATAGAGACGAGGATATGCAATGAGGCTTCCTGGCTCGATGCTGCATTAGTCTCAGCCCTAAATTGCTGCGAAGACAAAACAGGAGGCAGCAATCAGTTGCCACAACGAAAACTGCACGCCAACTACCACATACACGTTGTATTAAAAGAAACGATCGCGTGCTCTTAGGTATTACGTATCACCTTCAGACAATTGTGCAGTGGTTGAATGCAATGTTCCATTTCCGCTAGCGTCGAGGAAAGGCTACTGATCTGCATATACACACAAACAAACAAGCAAACGCATACACACACACACACACACACACACACACACACAA
>CAJFCY010000273.1:0-19333 GCA_904066265.1 Eimeria zaria | reverse complement strand
ATATATATATATATATATGTAAATGTATATATATACATACTAATTGTTGTGTTGGTTTATAGTGGGGATTATAGTGCTGCTGCTGCTGCTGCTGCTGGTGCTGCTGATGCTGCTGCAGCTGATGATACGGTTGCTGGTGATAATGCTGCTGTCGCTGCTGCTGCTGCTGCTGCTGCTGGAGGTAAAGGCGTAGCAATTGGGGTTATTAAGGTAGACACCCTCCAATATGAGAAGTTCCAGTAAAATAAACCCTAAACCCTAAACCCTAAACCCTAAACCACTAGCCATAAAACCCTAAAACCTAAACCCTAAATCCCTCTCCTAAACCCTAAAGCCCCACCACCCTAAACACCAAAACCTTAAAAACCTACCTAAACCCTAAACCACAAACCCTAAACCACAAACCACAATCCCTAAACCACAAACCACAAACCACAAACCACAAACCACAAACCACAAACCACAAACCACATCTTACTGTTTTTCTTGTAGTAGTGTATACAGCATTTGAGCTGGCGATACACCTGAAATGATTTGCTGCAGCAAATTAGTTTTTGCTGCTAACAACTTTAAACAACTGCGGAGTTGTGTTTCATTATATGTGGGGTTTGCTAGCAGCAGGGGTAGAGACACTGTAGATAACCCTCCTGCTGCTGCTGCTGCTGCTCCTGCTGCTGCTGCTGCTGGTGCTGCTGCTGCTGCTGCTGGTGCTGGTGCTGCTGCTGCGAAAGACTCGAAGAAAGAAGGGGGTGGCAGTACACCATTCGATATCTGGCGTTGCATCTCGCCCCACAGCAGCCAGCTTGCAGCACTCCATCTCCCTTCTGCTGCTGCTGCTGCTGCTGCTGCTGCTGCTGATCCTGCTGCTGCTGCTGTTGTTGATTCTGCTGCTGTTGCTGCTGCTCCTTCTGCTGCTGTTCTTGCTGCTGCTTGTGCTGCTAGTGGTGATGCAGCTATCGGTATGCTTGCTGCTGCCGCTGTTGTTCCTGGTGCTGCTATTTTTGCTGCTGCTGCTGCCGCTGCTGCTGCTGCTTGTGCAGCAGCAGCAGCAGCAGGGCATGGTATACATTTGCAGTTATTTGTATTTGTTATTTTATTTGATAAATAGGGGGGGGCAAATGAAAGATTATGCAGCAGACTCGGCTGTCTATGCAGCACTGCGGTGTATATACACCTCAGTTGCTGCGAGCGGTCAGCTGGCTCCGAACTCAGATACACAACAGGCAAACAATCAATATCTTTTGCTGCTGCTGCTGCTGCTGCTGTTGTTGTTGTTGTTGCTGCTGCTGCTGCCGTTGCTGCTGCTGCTGCTGCTGCTGCTGCTGCTGCTGGCGGTGGTGCAAGAAGCCCATGTTTTTTGAGCTCTTCGATCCACCAGCACTGTTGATAGCCTGCATGCGAGGGATTTGCTGCTGCTGCTGCTGCTGCTGCTGCTGCTGCAGGAACAGGAGGCAGCTGCAGCAGCAAGTCCTTACATTTTGTTAGCTGCTGCAGCAAAGACAGGCGGTTGCATGAACTGTCTTGCTGCTGCACATCTGCTGCTGCTGCCCAGCGATAGCAGCGGAGCGGGGGTGTAAGCTCATTGTCTCCAGCAAGCAGCAGCGCTGCTGCTGCTCCCGCTCCTGCTGCTGCTTCTGCTGCTGCTGTGGTTGCTGTGGTTGCTGCTGTTGCTGCTGCTGTATCGTTTGCATGATTATTTACTTCCTGCAAGGTTCTAGGGATTCGGTCAGCAGCAGCAGCAGCACCATCAGCAGCAGCAGCAGCAGCAGCAGCAGCAGCAGCAGATGTATGAAAAGTGTCTCCTATGGGCCCTGTCTCCGCAGCGTCTCCATCAGCTTCAGCTACAATTACACGAGGGAAGTACGCAGGGCACAACAGCAGCAAAGGACCCCCTTTGCTGCTGCTGATGCTGCTGCTGCTGCTGCTGCGGTTGCTGCTGTTGTTGCTGCTGCTGTTGGCGAATATTCCGTCTATGTGCTTCTCTCCAACAGCTGCAGCATCAGCATCTGCAACAGCAGCAGCAGCAGCATCAGCATCTGCATCAGCACCAGCAGTAGCAGCAGCAGCAGCAGCAGCATCAACAGCAGCAGCAAATATGTAGACCCTGCCTTTAAGATGGCTGAGGGGTATCTGTAGTTTAACAGCTTTGCTGCCTTCACTCCAAACTAACTGCAGCAGCTGCTCGTCTCCTAATCTAAACTCTAACCATACATTATCACAGCCAGCAGCAGCAGCAGCAGCAGCAGCTGCTGCTGCTGCTGCTGCAGGAGTATTGTATGCTGCTGCTGCTCCTGGTTGTGATGATGCTTCTCCTACTTCTCCTGTTGCTGTTGTTGCTGTTGCTGCTGTTGCTGCTGTTGCTGCTGTTGCTGCTGTTGCTGCTGTTGCTGCTGTTGCTGCTGTTGCTGTTTCAAAAGCAACAGCTCCACATGCTGTACATCGTCTCCATGCATACCCAATCATAAGGGGGCCCCCTTTAATAAGCATACGGGGGCCCCCCATTATAAATTTGTTGCTGTCTTGTAGCTGCAGCATTAGCTGTCTGTACACCGGAGGTATACATAACAAAACATTTAAACTACTTTCTAAATTGTAAAACCAAACAACACCTCCAACATACTTACTCCTATCATTTATACTTAATCTTTTTTTATTCTGGGGGCCCCCAAGGGGGCCCCCAGGGAGACCCATGTCAATGTCTATAGAGGGGCCCCCTGCGGGGGCCCCATCAACGTCTATAGAGGGGCCTCCTGGGGGGCCCCCCGAGGAGCCCCCATCAACTTCTCCAGAGGGGCCCCCCGCGAGGTCCCCAGAGGGTTCGCCGGAGGGGCCCCCAGAGGGGGCCCCAGCATGGCCTCCAGAGGGGCCGCCAGAGGGGCCCCCAGGGGGGCCCCCAGGGGGGCCCCCAGCTACGTCTCTTGTACAGGGGCCCCCTCTGGGGGCCCCAGAAAGGTCCCTAGAGGGGCCCCTTGAGGGCCCCCTGTAGGGGCCCCTATAGGGGCCCCCATGAGTTATAAGTTTGTGTGTGTTGTGTGTATTAACAAGTTTGTAGATAGAAAGTATACACCCGAAGGAGGAGAGGAAGGCTGTTAGCTGCTGAAAGGAGACAGTTGAATGAAGAGACACAAATAACAAAGGAGACGGCAGGTAGCAGCAGCAGCAGCTGCTGCTGCTACTCTTAACCCAACCCCCACTGCAACGAATCCTGCTGCAACTGCTGCTCTTGCAAATGCAGCAGCAACTGCTGCTGCTGCTGTTGTTGTTATTGCTGCTGTTGCTGCTGCTACTGCTGCTGCTGCTGTTGGGAGGTAACGGCGAGGCAGAAGAAGTTAAAGATGAATCAATAGATAGAGGTGAGACTCCTGCAGCTGCTGCTGCTGCTGCCGCTGTTGTTGTTGTTGCTGCTGCTGCTGCTGCTGTTGCTGCTGTTGCTGCTGCTGCTAGTGTTTCTTGCTTATGCAAGGTCTGTGATGTTCCCTCCGTTGCTGCTGCTGCTCCTGCTGCTGTTGCTGTTGCTGCTGCTATTGATTCAGTTACTTTTGGTGCTGCTTCCGCTACAGTCGTTGCTGCTGGTTGTTGTGCACCTTCTGTTACTGCGTTTGCTGCTTCTGCTGCTGCTTCTGCTGCGTAGGTTTCACTGTATTAGTTGGCTTCCTCCCTTCTCTTTGTCTCTTCTGACACACCCAGCAGAAGACGGTGCTGCTGCGGTGTCTAGACGGTGTGTAGCAGGGCTGCGGGGAGGCGGGTGTTTGTGTCTGGGTTTGACAACGCGGGACGGCGGGGTGTCTCTATGGCTGCAGAAGGAGAAGGAGGGGCCATTGCCTGAGGTAAGTTAAAGGAGACTGCTGCATGTATACATGCATGCAGCATAGGGAGACTGGTACATGCTTTCAGGTAGGGCTGAAAGTGTCTCCTTCTAGTGCTTGATGCTCCTTTAGGTGCCTCCAGAGACATGTTGGAGACCTGGGAAGGTCCCCAGTCTCGGTGTCTCTTCCTGTTGTATCTGTCCCTCTTCTATATCTGTCTCCTGTAGTTTCTTCTCCTTTTGTCCCTTGTATTGCTGGCTGCCTGTCTCTGTCTCTGCATCTTTCTTCATCACTTGGCTTGCTTCCACCTTTGGTCATCTTTAGTTGTCTGTGGTGAAGCACGAAAACACTGGAGGAGACAGAAAAAGAGACACAAATACACAAAGACAGAAATAGAGACAGGAACACGGAAAGAGAGACAGAGACAGAGACGGGAACAGAGACAGAGGCAGAAACAGAGACAGGAACAGAGGCAGAGACAGAAGCAGAGACAGAAACAAAGGCAGGGACACGAACCGGAACAAAAAGTGAAATGGGGAATCGGAGATAGAAGCAGAGACACCGGGATGCAGAAGTCGTAACGGAGACAGAAGAAGATACGGATGCAGGGATAGACACAGAGACAAAACCGGAGACAGAAATAAACAGAAGCAGAGACAGAAACAGAGACAGGAACAGAATTAGCATAGTACTGAGGCAGACGTAGATAGAAAAAGCGACGTAGACAGGCAGAGGCAACCAGAAAAGGATACAGAAATAGAGACAAGACGGGACAGACAGGGAGGAAGCAGAAGTGAACGCACGAAAGGACGGAGAGAGACACACAGAAGGGGACACGCACACACAGAAAGAGAGACAGGCAAGGATAGAGGAAGACAGGCAGAAACAGGGATACGGATAGACACAGAAACAGAAACAAAGATTGTCAGCGACGAGCAAAGAGGGACGAGCACAGAGCACGGTGAACAGTGACAAACGAAGACAGAAGCAGAGACCGCCACTGTCCCCTTCTGACGATATATTCTTTTTTTGCCTGTCGTTTTGTGTCTCGGCCTCTGACCGTTGTTTGCTTCGCTGCTCCTTCGAACTTGTGTATTCCGTGTTGGTCGCTGTTGCTCAGCTTTAGTATCTGTGGGTTAGGGTTTGTTGTCCAGAGTTTAGGGTGCTGTCTCTGTGTTAGAGCTTGGGGGACAGGGTTTAAGGTTTAGGGTTTAGGGTGTTGGGCGTTGTCTGTCTGTAGCGTCTCTGTCTGGTGGCGGACTTAAGTGTTGAATGGCAACGGGAGCGGAGCAGAGACGCTTCCCTTGAGTCTCCTCCGTTCGTCTATCTTTGGCATTTTGTGTCTCGGCAAGGAGACAGTCTCCATGGGACCCCCTTAGTTGAGGTGTCTAGACACCGCGTTCAACTCAGCCGCTGCACCTGGGTTGGGGCGTTTGAGGAGCCCCTCATCGCTGCGCCTGCGTCTCCTGTCTCTTTTCCTTGTCTTTTTTTCCCACCTCACAGACAGGGGATGAAGGGGCAGGAAACAGCTGGCGGCAGCCCGTGCATAAGTTCTGAAGGGGGTAGCATGACTGGCAGCGAGAGCAGCAACAGCAACAGCAGCAGCAGGTACATACAGACACTGGAGGGGCTCTTCAGTGGCTCGCTTGTCGCCGTGGCATCCCAAAGTTTTATCGCTATCTTTCTTGTTAGCGGATCCAAGTTGCAGCATGCCAACTGCAACCAGGAGGGCAGCAGCAGCAGCAGCAGCCGTAGTGGTAGCAACAAGGACAACAGCAGCAGCAACAGTCGTAGTTGGCGTAGTCGCAACACTGCAGCGGATCGTGCTTCCCCTGTTTCTTCTTCCGCACGAATGTCCTCGCCTGCGGAGGCCCATCGGCCACCTTGTGCGGCCGCTGCTGCCGCAGCCGCAGCTGCAGCCGCTGCTGCCGCGGCCGCCGCCGCTGCTGCTTCTGCTGCGAATGCTTCTCCCAATGAGGCGGAGCTCTTAGGGCCCGGAGGGCGCCCCCGTCGCGCTGCAACACGGCGAGCTAGAGCTGCTGTCAGTGCAGCACTAGCTGGGGAGCTGTCTAGCGATGGAGATGAATCACCTGGAGGCCCCTGCAGGCGAAGAGGCCCCAATGGTCGCCGCGCCGCGCGGAGGGATCACCGGGGCCTCTCAACACGCGATTCAGCTCGCCGCAGTGATGCGGAGACAGACGGAGAGGGAGAGCAGCAGACGCAGGAGACGCATTCAGCAGGAAAGCAGCTAAAGCGAAACCAAAAGTTACGAGCAGCAGCAGCTGCTGCTCGCGTTGCTGCTCGCAGAGGGGGCCGTAGAGCTGCAACGGGAGCCGCTGCCTCAAAAGGCAAGGCAGAAGAAGAGACAGATTTTGACTCAGGATCGTCCACCAGCTTCGTTGCTTCTGAGGCAGCAAGTTGCAGCTCAAGTTCGGTAAGCCTTGCGAGCAGCAGCAGCAGCAGCAATGGCAGCAACCACGACAGTGAAGCGGAGAGCTCAGTGTCCGAAGAGGAGACAGCGGGGAGGCGCAAAGGCAGAAAGAAGCCGAAAGAGAAATCTGCACAGAAAAAAAACAACCGAGCGGAAGCTGCTGCTCATACTGCGGATTGGAATGGGGCAGCAGATGCTACTACACAGCAGCAGGAGCAACAGCAGAAGAAATGGCGCCTAGCTGCTGAAGCTGCTGTTGAGGCAGCAGAGGAAGAGCGAGCCTCCGCAGCTGCTGGTCTTCTGCAGCCACTGCTGCTAATGATCCTAGTTCTCCCACAGGGCAGCAGCAGCAACAACAGCAGCAGCAGCAGCGACGGTGTCTGGTCAATGCCTCCTGCGTTGTTGCAAGACACGATAACAGACATGGCAGTCAGCGACCCGCGGCTGTGCCATTCGACAGAGACAGTATCAAAAGGAGCCCCTGCAGGTAGGCCCCCTGAACGCGGTGCCTCGGAGGCTTGTAGAGACGATCCGCGTGGCGAACATTCTGTCGGCTGTTCGTTTCAGTTAATAGCTGCAGCAGGTAGTGGTGCTGTTTGGCTCTTCAGCTGCTCCTTCTCAATTACAGGCTGCTGCGGACAGGCCTCATACGCTTCAAATCTGCAGGGCCCCCCCGTTTTCGTTGTGGGAGGGATAAGAATGGCGAATCCGCTGCTCCTCTTTGGGCCTGCGGGGGGGCCCAGCGGCTTTCTGCAGCTGGCAGATGTCAGTGATGCGTTGCTGCCGCTAACAGAAACGCCCTTGATAGCTGAAGCAACAGCGGCAGCAGCAGGCTCGGCAGCTGCGGCAGCATCGCCGGGAGGGACAGAAACGTCGCGAGAAAATAACCCGTCAATTACAGCTAACCTCCCTCAAGTGAATACATTGCAAGGCCAGCAACAGAAGAAGCAGAAACAGCACGACGTGGACCTGCTGAGCTGCTGGCGAGTCGCTGCGTTCGTCTGCGGGTCGCGCCTGCGTGCCGCTGTGATGCGCACTTGCTGCGTTGCTGTAGGTCCTGTTGCTGATGCTGCTGATGCAGATGCTGCCTCTGGCGCTGCTGCAGTTGGCGAATGCTGTGTTGGGGGCGAGGCATCAGACGCCGGGGCTCCACAGCCCACTATCTACAGAGCTGAGGCCCCTCTTTTCCCTGCAAGTTCATCGCGTGCCATTCAAGGGCCGGTTGTCAGCCTCTGTTTCCTTCCAACATTGCCTCTTCAGCTGGTACGTCATTTCGCGGGGCCGCTTTGTTCATACCCCAAAACCACCCGTCCTGCTGCTCCTGCACCAGGACCTATGCTGTGTGCGGGTAGATTAAAACGGCAAATGTAGTGCACAGCGAAAGTATATAAGAGGCGCAATCGAGGAAGCTGTAAAGCCTTCAGGGGGCCGCTTGAAACGTCTGTTTCAGGTTGTACTGCTGTAGTTTGCCGCTGTTGCTTGCTGCTGTAGCTCGCCAATGTAGTTTGCTGCTGATATAGCATGCGGATGGCACCGACGTTGCAAGAGGGAGGCGTGTGCACTTGTGTTGTGCGCTGATATGTCTCTTCAGGCAGCGGCAGCCGCACGGCAAGTGACTGCTCTGCAGAAAGGGGACAAGCCCTTTTTGATGCTGTTAGCAGCAGTGGGCAAGGGGGCCCTGCTGCCGTTTGTGCTTTTTCCCGAGTGCAGCGAGCAGGTGTATGGCAGAAGCAGCATGGGCTGCAGCAGCAGCAACATGAAGCTGCGATGGGTGTTAGAGCCGCTCGCTCCTGTGACCTCCATACACCCTACAGGGCGCATAGAGCAGTTGCTGATGCCCCGTGCCGCCCACTCCTTCAGAGCCCTTGCGCCGGAGGGCTCAGATGGAGACCTTGCGAAGACAGCAGCAAGAGCAGCAAGAACAGCAGCAAAAGCAGCAGCAGCAGCGCCTGTACCAGCTTCTGCTGCACCCGTCGGTACCACCAACGAATGCGGACCTCCCGCGGAAATGCAGCAATTGATTGAAGGGACAGCAGCAGCAAACCTGCAGCAGCAAGAACAGCAGCAGGATGAGCAGCAGCAGAAACAGCCCCAGCAACGGAAACAGCAGCAACAGCCCTACATGCTGAGGGAGAACTGGAGAGAAGACGGAGACCCGTGGGGTAGTTTGTGTCCCCCGAGCGTAAAGGCTCGGAGATTGAACAGTCTCCTCAGTCGTCGCTTGCTGGGTGGGTACTGCAGCTCTGCCAGCTTTGCTTTTGTTGCAGTTTGCTGCTGGACGACCTCCTTTGTAGGTGTTTGATTGGTGCTGTGATGCTTGGGGAGTGCGTTAAAAGCGGTGTTGAGAAGTAGCAGAGAAACGAGGCAGTTCGTTGTATTTTGTGTGCTTTGTGGTGAATGCAGTTTGAAGAGGAGGGGAATATTTATGTTAAATAATTATTTTATTTACGTTTTCTGTGTTGCTTGCTGTGTCTGTGCAGTTCTGCTGCCGTCTCCATGCGGTTCACTGCTGTTTACACTTGTCCAGCAGAACGACGTGCACCTCCAACTGGCGGTGGCGCCCTTAGCGGTATCTCCTGGTACAGTGTCTCTGCTGTCCCTCGAGGCGCAGCTCTTGGGGCTGTTTCAGGCGGCGCATGCAGTGGAAAACCGGCTCCATGGTTCGTCTTGCTTTGGAGATGTTTTTGAACCTGCAGCTGCTTTTGCGAACGCTGCTGCAGCTGCCGCAGCTGCAGCAGCAGCGCGTTGCTGTGCACAAGCGCACGGCCTATGGGCCCTCCGGGTGGCGCTGCGGGGACCCTTTCAGCGTGTACTGCCAACGCAGACAGTCCCTAAAGACAACACCAAACAGAGAAAACGCATGCAAAGAGGGGGAAGTCTAGGAGACAGAGACAGCCGAGACATACAGGGGGCAAGGAGGCATGGCGAAGACGACGAATTCTCTCTCGCTTCTGATTGGGACTCCGACAGCGCCGATACACCTGGAGCACCGGGAGTAGCAACAGCTGCTGCTGCAGGTTCTCCTTCCAGTCGAAGATCCATCCTTGGGGGGACAGGGGAGGAAACAGTCTCCGCAGACGCATCTAATGGGGTGATTACCTCGGTGCTGCTGCTGGCTGAGATGCTCCAAGAGCATAAGGAGGCATATGCATCTCTTCATCTGGTTCAAGGCCGTCACGTGCAACTTGCAACGACCGCTGAAGGGCCTGCAGCAATAGCAGCAATGACTTCCGGAGCAGCAGAAGATCCAGCAGGGACAGTGGCAACGGAGACGGAAACAGGGGCTAAGGCACTACGGAAAATATTGCGAGCGATTTGGGGGCTGGCTGTGCAGGGAGGAACTGTACGAGACGACGCAATTGAAGCTGACAAGGGCAGCCTGTGGTCAGCTCTCTTGGAGACTGCAGAGGCCATGAGTCTCCTGCGGTTTATGGGGCTCAGCCAGCCTGCTGCTGCTGCTGCAGAAACTGCACCGGCAAAAAGCAACGGCTCAGGCTGCGCCGCAAAGGGGCATCATACTGTGGTGGCTCGCTGCAGTAGCACGTGCTGTAGCAAGGGGCTCGCAGCGTCTCTCTATCAACGGCGGCGCGTAGTTGCTGCTGCCGCCTCACGGGTATGCCGTATCTTTGCAGCAATTAAGGGGGAGGTCCAAAGACAGGAGGCCGCGCTGCTGTTGCTGCAGCACATGCATGCACTCGCAGCATGTCTGCTAAAGCGCAGCCATGCCCCTGACTGCGGAGCCTTCCTGAAGACAGTGTCGTCCGCAAGTCAGCAGCAAAAGATGCCGTTGCTTGTGCTGCACGAAACAGTACCTGCAGGGCACCTGAGGAATATGAACAACAGCAGTGGCAGCATCAGCAGTGAGGCTGTGAACGGCTGTGCATTTAAAGGCAAAGAAGGTGGCAGTTGCAGTCGCAGCCCCTTCCCGTTTTTTCAGGTGGTAACTGTAGCAGAAGACTGCATGCACAAGCTCATCATGCGATGCACCGGGCTGTTGGTAACCAGGGGCGCTGCCGCTGGTGAAGCAGTTAAGGCGGGGAAAGCGCTGTTGAGCGCTTGCCCCCTTTGTGAGAGTGAAGGCTGCAGCAGCTCACAGCCCTTTCGCTGCTATGCCTGCGTTGCCTACGGACACCACTTCCCTGCATGTGCTCAGTGCCTCAGGTGTCTGTACACCGAAAGTGAAGGGCCCGCAGGTGCTCCTCTACCGGGCGGTGTTGAACAGTTGGTGCAGGCAGAGGAGCCGCAAACAACTGGTACCACTGCTGGTGGATTTGCCAAGCAGCACAGCATCACTTTTTTCTACTGCTTCCTCTGCGGCGCTTATGTGTGCGGAGGCGAGTGGCCTGAACCGCAGGCACTAGGCGGCTGCGGTTGGGGGACGCGAGACGCAGCGGTCGCCCGCGGGGGCCGCTGCTGCCCAGCGTGTCGTGGGGCTCTTCGTCTTGCCAGCATAGTGGGGTGTTGCTCTACAGTTGGGTAGCCAGCTAGCTAGCTACCTAGCTAGCTCAGCGTCGAGCCAAAGGTTGGTTTCACGGGTGGCTTGCTATTCAGGGAGGCCATAACTTTTATGAGTTTTTTTCAGCGGACTTCACCCGCAGATATACGACACCTGAAGTCCACTTTACGTCTACAGCGAGCGGTGTTGGAAAGTAAGCAAAACGTAGCAACAGTAGCAGCAGAAGAAGCAATAACAGCAACAATAGCACCAGCAGTAGCAGCAGTAGGAGCAGCGGGAAACGCGCACCACATTCAAATACACTGCTCGCCTTGAGTAGCAACTGCGGCTGGCGGCTGTGGACTTTTCGGACAGCCCTTATCGTTTGGAGTTGTGCGTAAAGGCAACGAGAGCTGCACAAGCGCCAGCAATTGTAGGGGCGATAGCTCTGCGGCAGTGTGGATTCAGGCTTGTTCACTAGGCTTTCAATGAGCTAACGCCGACATTTGTTGCTGCTTTGATTCGTAGGAGCTATAGCAGCAGCAGCAGCAACAGTAGCATGCATTGATACCAGCGCACAATTTCTAAACACTAGAAGCTGTTACAGATGCCTCTCGGCTTTAGGGGTTTCAGTAAATGCAACGCCTTCACCAGTACAGATATGTGGAAGAGGTGTAGAAGCGTAGACCGAAGCGGACAGACGGCGCGACGAGCGCGGGAATCAAAAACCGAAACAACCCCCAAGGCCTAGTTATACAGCTAGTTGTACATCTAGCTGTACATAGGCCCAGATGGCTGCATTCGGTAGGAGAGTTGCTGCTAGCTATTCCGTGCTGCCTATACTGGTTCCATTGGGTTGTTGTGCCAGGGCCTGATATGGAGACAAACGCAGTTGCGAGCTCTCCGTGCATGCGTGCTGCTTATGCTATCACGAACTAAAACAACTGCACAAGACAACATTACCTGCTTGCTAGTCGGCCTAGTGGACAAGTTTGCATGCTTGGTGTCTCGAAAATATTCTCCTTAAGGCTTGCTGCTGCATCGGTTTCAGCAACGTGTACGCAGCCGCATGCATCATAAGGTCATCCTGGTGTCTTCGCACCTACCTGCAGCTCTATGTATATACGTATAGGTAGATGCATGGTAATTCCTAGTATATACTTGGCTATGAATATAATATATACAGATATGTTTCATATTCATAGTGAAAATATATATCCATATACATATATATATATGTATATGGTATGAATATATTTATATATACTATCTATGCTGAACAGCCAGAAACTCCTGGGGGAAGGAGATCACGGTGAAACTAAAACCATTATTTCGCCGAGCAGACGACCAACACATCCGAAACCGGGTGCTGCAGCTGCCGTTGCTGCTGCCGGAGACGGAAACATTGCGAGAATTTTGCTACCTCCGCACGCTCGCTGCTACTGCAGAGATCAACCGATTGTTTCTTCTCTGTCTTTGAACTGAACCCGCAGAAGCCTAAGAAACACAGGCGGCGGGGTTTTTGTAGGGCCAGCTTAGGAAGCTCACACGGAGCAAGCAGCAGTTAAGCCTATCTCTCTCTCTCTCTCTCTCTCTCTCTCTCTAACCCCCTCTCTCTGTCTCTCTGCCTCTCTGTCTCTCTCTCTCTTTTCATTTCGCGTTCTGTGTTTGCCACACAACATACAGTCTTCTTATTCTGACTATGAGTGCTGGCTCCAGACAGTTGCCGTTAAAAAAACTAAAAGGAGGCCTTAAAACAAAACAAAGTGCTGCAGCAGCAGCAGCAACTTCAGCAACAACAGCCATTCGGAAGTGTTGATTTGATGTCATCGCGCAGAGACCAGCTGCAATCGCTGGGCTGTAGCTGTACCTGGTTTTGCTGGATTCAGCTAGCTGTACACGTAGCTGTACCTACCCCAGGATAGACACAGTTAGCTGTTTAGATAGCTGTTTATATATCTGTACAGCTAGCTGCAAGTATGTCCAGCTAGCTGTGTTAGGCTGGGGGGGTCACTGTGTACTGTGTGCATCGATTGCGAGTGCAGACACACCTCGCATGCAGATATCCACGAGTTCATACTGAAACTAATACCAATAATACACGGAACAGAAGCTGCTGCTGTTGCTGCTGTTGCTGCTGCTGCCGTTCGTTGAGCAGGTCCAGTGAGCTCAAGGGGGCCCCCCTGCGGAAACAGGACCCTCCTTGAGGGGCCTCAAGGGTGAGGCTATATCTGTAGATAGTCGCAAGTAAGAGAAGATAAGAAGAAACTCAACCTATTTTGTTATTATTTATGAGGTAAAAGAATAGGTGATAACACCCTGAGGCGGAAGACATTGTAGTTATATTTCGGTTTGCAGCATAGAGGGGGCCCCTGTTGTTGCTATATGCATGCGGCGCTACTGTTCCTGCTGCTCTTGCACGGAGATGCCTAACATGAAGAGCAATTTAACATGAAGAGTTCAAGTTTGTTCCTATGATGCATCCTTCGCTCGGTGCAGTGCAGCCGCAGCAGCAACAACCGCAGCAACAACAGGAGCAGCAGGGGCACGAACAGCGGCAGACACAGAACGCGAGCGCTTCTCTGCCCAAGCAGACAGGACAGAGGCCGAAAAGAGCTAGAGGTATCTGCAGAAGTAGCTGGGGAGAGCCTGCCGAGCACAGCGAAGCGGAGTTGCATAACAAGCAACAGCAGGAGCAACACCAACAGCAGGAGCAACTGCTGCTTGAGAGAGAGGATCAGCAAAACCACCAGCTGCAGCAAGCTGGCAAACAGCTAACAGCCTTTCAGCAGCAGCAGGAAGAAAAGCAGCTCCTAAGCAGCACAACAAGCAGCAGAGATTCTCATGCGTCTACTGCTGCTGCTAGAATGAGCGCCAGCAGCAGCAACGACAGCAGCAGCACCAACAGAAACAGCTACAATGAAAACGACTGCACCGTATCCAGCGAAAGCAACTGCACTATGGCTGAAGTGTACGTGCACGCGAGCCCCAGCTGAGCTACCATTCCATTTGCTGCTACTGTTCCGGCTGCTGTGAATGAGAGTACTGTTGCTGCACCTGCTGCTGCCGTTGCTGCTATTGTTGCTGCTGCTTCAGGCACCTCGATTCAGTAGTGCTTCTGGCCATCGCCGCTCACGCAGCACGTATCCAGGTCTGGCAGCAGCAGCAACAACAACAGCAGGGGCAGCACCTCGATGGTATTCCTGCTGTCGCAGTAGTGGGTCTTCTCCTCGGTAGGTTACTGCTGCTGCTGTTCATTTGTATTTCTGTGATATTGAGTTTCTCTTGCTGCTTGCTGGTTTGGTTTTGACTCTCCTGCCTTCCCCCCTTTGCTGCAAGAGTGCCCGCTCTTGCGCAACAGCAGCAACAACGGCAAAAACAGTACTGCTGCTGCAACTGCATTGTTGTCTCTTTCTGCCAGTGTTGTGGGGTACAGGACCATCTAGCGGGAAGAGAGACTCTCGGGCCACGTGTGTAACGGAATGCGCAGAGCTGCCCTTATCTTTGCTGCATGATAGCAGCAACAGCAGCAGCAGCAGCGGCAGGAGCGTGATAGAGGAGACCGTCTCGTTGCGTCAGGCTTTGGATAAGAATTTATTCCCCTTGGGTCTTTACTTCTTCACAAATTCGCCACCGCAGCAGAGGCTGCCGCATGCGCTTACCTCTTTGCTCATGCAGGTGTTTTCTTCCCCCTGACCTGCTAGTGCTGTGGCTGGTGCTGTTCCTGCTGTTGTTGCTGCTGCCAACGCTCATGATTGGGTTGCTGCTGTGTACGGTTGATTTGTCTCTAGTCTTTTATCTTGGTGCGCCTCAGTCGTGGTAGCGACAGCGATGGAGTGGGGGGCTGGGAGGCTGCCGACAAGAGTCTATGGCTTAGCGTTTAGGGCTTAGGATTTAGGTTTTTGAGCTGGGTTGGAGGTTTATGGTTTGGGGTTGGGCGGGAGATTCAGGAGTTGGCGCTTAGGGTTTTGATTCGTTTTTCCAGACGAAGTGGGGTTCTGACTTTCCCCTACTGGTTGTCTTCGACTATGGCGCCCTTGCCGCCTCTGGGTTTATGCACAAACCCCCTACAAAGAGCTTCATTTGCCTGCCGAGCAGCAGCAGCAGAAGCAGGAGCACCAGCAGCAACGGGAGTAGCGATGGCAGCATCGGCGTTGGCGATATACACCTTAGACCTGTAGTCTTCAGAGTTCAAACGGTAACCTCTGCGACCCCCGCGTTGTGTTGCTGCTGCTACCATCGGCACTGGTGTTGCTGTTGATATTGCTGTCGCTGCATCTGCTGCCGAAGGCAGAGGCAACTAAAAACGCTGGGAGGCACATCTAATGGAGATAGGGAACCGAAAAGGCGATAAAAAAGGCAGGGGCAGCCAAACAAACTGGCAGAGAAAGACTTGACGATAAGCAGAGGCAGACAGGCCAACAATTAGATAGAGAGAAATAGGCTTAAACAAATGTCTACATAGGATGTGAGAAAGCCCCAGACGGGACGACGGGGAGGAAACAGAGTCTCCTCTACCTTCTATTTTGTGTTTGTATTTACAGAGCCTAATGGCAAAAATAGCGGCAGAGGCGGTAGCGAAAAGGACACAAGCAATTGGCCGTTTGACCGAGACAAGCGGACAGAGTAAGATAGACACTTCTATTACCGATGCTGCCTCTGGCGTTTCCTCGTATGTCTTTTTCGTCTTCTGTTTGCTTTTGTGTCAGCTTTTGGGTATAAGGTTAAGCATGTACGGTTTGCGGTTCAGTGTTTACTCCTCTGTCTTTAGAGTTTAGAGTTTAGGGTTTAGAGTTTGGTCTATATTATTTGTTATCTCTTCTCCTAAGCCCTGTGACACTTATCCACTACAAAGACGTCTTACTCTGTCTCAGTTGCTCAACTGCGGTTGTTGCTTTTCTCTATTTCCTCCTGTCTTTCTGTTCCGCAATATGGCTGCCTCTCTGGCAATATCTGTGGTTTTGTCCTTTCGTGACCGTAGCAGCAACTGCAGCAGCAACAGCAGCAGCTCCGGCAAGACTGCAGCAGCAGATCGAGGCGTTTGAGTGTTGTAGCCGCAATGTCCAGAGGCTGATCCAGTACTTGCAGGACGTCAAATCAGGTGGCCTTGCATGCATGCACTCCAGCGTAAAGCTACCTTTTTGAGTGACTGCAGGCACATCTTGTTTACAAATGGCAGCATGCATGCATGTGCAACTGCATATCTACATAGTCATTTCTCTAGCTTGCAAACAGCGCAGACAATACTTAGACTGCATAGCTGTAGCTCTTCGAGCGCAGGAGCGAAGCAGCAGCGCAGCAGCAACACAACAGCACCTGAAGAACTTGTTGCAGCAAGAACAGGGACAGCTCCTGATACTGCTGAGGCTGCATGTGTGCGACTGTTGTGCCTAGGTGCATGCAAGCCTCATCCCGCCTTGATGCGCGAGGCTTTGGGTATATGCAAGCGACTCTGCCGACTGGAAACGCCGGCAGACACCGCAAGAAACGATGACACAGCAGCAACAGCTGCTGCAGCTGTTGCTGCTGCTGCGGCTGACGACGACTACTTTGCAGCTCTTGCTGTGGCAGGCGATGCAAGTGGAAGTAACAGTAGCAGCAGTATCGCTGCTAGTGTGAGGACAGTGCAGGCCCTGCAACGCCTACTGCAGCAGCTGCTGCCTTTGAGCATGTGGGGGCCGCTCCTGCAAGAGCAGCAGCATGCGCAGCACTCGCCGGAGGCGCAGAATTCGCAGCAGACTGTCCGTTTACTTCCCAAACATCTCTGTTCTCTGAAGGAGCAAGAGGTGGAAAATGCTGCTATGGCAATTTTAGGGAAAGCCACGATGGGGCTTGCTGCAGCGCATGCAGCGGCGATTGAGGTATAGCGGCTCTTGCTACGTATGCTGCTGCTAGGGTGGGGGCTTTTTGTTTTTGCCGCTGTTGGTACTTGTTACTTCATTGCTTGTCCTGAGGATCCGTCTGTAGCGTATCTGATGCTGTTCACGAATAAGCCACCAGCAAAGATGACAACAATGGAACAGGCAGCTGTAGCAGCTACTGCTGTTAAAAAGGCTCTTGTTGCTGTATCAAGATGTGTCTCCTGTTGTGGCTACTGTGTGGTTGCAGCAGAGCGACACTGCAGCCGCGCTAAAGGCGATGCAGCAACTTCTTAGTGCGGAGAACGACATGTGACCTGCTCGTTTGATCCCCAAACAGGAGCGCGAGTATCGTTAGCAGCAGCTGCAACAAACGCAGCAGTGCTGCATGCGAACGCGCGTGGGGCAGTTGTAGAGAACTATCTTATCGACACTCTCTCGTAGTGTTGGTTGGAGACTGATTTGTCTCTACATCTCCAAGGAGTACTTTGGTCATTTCATTCTGTATGCTGCTGCCAGCGCCTGTCTGTTGAAGCGAATGACACTTTTGCTGTTGGCAGCTGCCCAATTTTCGCTGCCTGTTGCGAACACTGCGATATGTGTCGCTCTACAAGAGTAGATTCATTCAGTGAGTTAGCGTTTTGCTGCTGCTGGAATGCGTCGTTGTTGTGACGGTCGTTAATGCCGTTGGGCAGGTACATACAAGCGAATCGAGCTGAGATTTGTCTCAACAGTGCTTTGCTCCTTGTTTAATCGCTGCAAAGCATCCACCAGTATCAAGTAGTCCTGGGAACGGTTCAAGTTTTTATCGAAGTGTTAGTAGGAGATACTTAGTTTGTCTCTGCACTAAGTAGCGAGAGTAGACAGCTGCGTAGCGCGTGCTTTAGGCATCTGGATGCAGCAGCACCCGCAATAAAACAAGCAGGAGGCGGCGGCGGGTGGACCTGCAGCAGTGGGCACAGTTGGTGACTTGCGAGGTATGTACAGTAGCACCCGCTGCCTGGCACTTGCCCTTGAGTATGGAAGATCGCATACTTCTAAACATCATCACCCTCTTACTGTAAGGCTGTTTAGCCCAAAATAATATGTGTGTTATTTTGGACTAAACAGCCTTACAGTAAGAGGGTGATGATGCATCACTAAAGGGCAGGGTTATTCCCCCCATTAGGGGGTAGCATGCACTTGCCCGTGTATGCGTTTGTGCTCAGACCTCGCTTGGGGTTTCGGCGTGGATATCCTTTTGTGACTT
Organism: Eimeria zaria; assembly: GCA_904066265.1. Classification (NCBI taxonomy): domain Eukaryota; phylum Apicomplexa; class Conoidasida; order Eucoccidiorida; family Eimeriidae; genus Eimeria; species Eimeria zaria. The sequence goes on along the minus strand of CAJFCY010000273.1, from coordinate 1,554 downwards.
TGTGACCAACTGTGCGATGATGTCTGCCTGAAGCTTGCCCTTCATCACTTCCTGCTTTCGGTTGGAGCGCGACCCGCAAAAAAAAGAAGACGCCATGCTGTAGCTACGGGGCCCCAAAGAATACCGATAGAGCATGTTTTTTAGACGGCAGGAGGCCCCAGCGAGGGGCACGCCTGTATTTGGCAGGATTTGAACGTCGACCGGCCATGAGTGGGAGACGTATTTCCAGTTTGCAATGTGGTGCTGCGCGAACCAGAATTATGCTCAGTCCAGCCACTGGGCACGGCTGTAGACCTCACAGAATGGTGTAAAGCTTTGGAATGCCGAAAAGCAGTATATCCCTGTGTAGCAGGATCCGTCAGCAATAGCCGACAGCCCCCAAGTTGAGCACATATCGGCCGCTTGAATCAAACTAAATGTGTAACAACGGACTAGGTGTTTACTGAGGACACCGAAAGGGTGGATGTGAGCGGTTGTACATCGAGCTGGTGTGCTTCAGGAATGCGGCGCTCAGCTGCAGTGTGACTGTCGTACCCCGCGAGTGCCTGTCGCGGCCACCAATTGCCACCAGTTCTAACGAGATTCCTTGGAAGCAACCTAATGCCGCGCTGCGCTGCGCGGTGTGTCTACAGTATGTTATCTGGGAGTTCCACGAAAAATCCAAGTTCACCTTTTTCCCGGCTTCCTGAACACAGCGTCAGGCGGTCCTGGGGCTACCTAGGTAAGGGTCTGGGAATTCACGCCGTTTTGAACTGCATCATGCCCTTTCTCACGCATCGAAGCAAAGCTACAAGCAACCGTTCACACGCCTTTTCCCGATGCATGCAATATAAGCGCAGTCCATTATTAGACACTAGTTGTTAGCAAAGACACCAGCGACTGCATCTTCTTCCGTTGAACTAGATACGCGGCCAGGAGCACATCTATCCCAACACGTTTTTACCGCTGAGGAATTCATAAAGAAACCTCTTTCTTGTGCTGCAATTCCAAATCTGGAATTCACAGGCATGCCACAACGAGCGTTTGTGGTTCGTTTTCCCTTTGGGTTTTAAAAGTGTTCACAATGCTCTTGCTAGAGTTGTTATTAGTCCATATTCCATTAGAGGAGGAGGCAGGCCAATGGTAACCCTTTGCACAAGCTAGTCAGGGATACGTTGGTTTATTATATGCTTTATTACAACACAACTATTTTTAATGACCGGTATTTCCGAATCTTATTACCATGGGTGGCTATGGATATGCTTGCATGGAAATGAATGTACGTATGGGAGTGTACGTTGCTTGCTTGTGTGCAACAACTATATACGCGCAAAAGCATGCAAGCCGGAAATTCAGGCATGCTTGTAACTACTCAATGATGCTCAGCTTGCCCAAAGACCCCAACTGCCGCATCACTTGCGAGGTGTGCAGTGGAAGGAGCTGCTGCGACAGCAGTAGGGGCGGCAAGAGCAGAAGGTTCAGAAGGTGCGTAGGAGTCCACAGACAGTGTCTGAGACACACGATGTTGATTACGTTGGATTTCTCTGTGTGTATACTGCATCAGCAACTGTATTG
>CAJFCY010000272.1:0-19423 GCA_904066265.1 Eimeria zaria | reverse complement strand
CCCTTGTCCCTACATTTCGATACCGGTATTCCTGCCCTGTCTCTCACGCCGTTAGTTGACAGACACTGGAACCCCAACAGAGAACGACTTCTCACCTTCGAGAAAAGCTCGCAGTGTATCCAGTTGGTCTTGCTGCAGGGCACTCACGAGACCTCCTTGTGTGCCCCAGGGCCCCCCAAACCGCCCTGCCCTATGAGCCAGCTGCCGCACCTCTGGGGCCTCCAATTGCCTTATCGAGCTTCCATCGTACTTAAAAATGGAAGTGAATATAATGCGACGAATTGACAGGTTCACCCCAAGGCCAATGGCGTCTGTCGCTATCAGCACAGAATAAGGAGGGAGAGGAGCTGGTACTGTTCTATCTGGGAAGCCTGCTGTTTGTCCAGCTGGTTTTGGTGCTGCTGGTGTTGGTGAGGGTGCTGCTACCCCCTCTGCACATTCGAGAGGTGTTACAGCTGCGGATACAATGTCTAGGTCCTGCTGCCTGTGCTGATCCTGCCTTTTTTTCTGTTGCTGCTGCATGCGTGCATGCATTTCTACAGCCTCATTAAACCTTTGGGTTTGCTGCAACCTGACCTCCGGTGGGAGCTGCCCGTACAACAAGGCTGCCTGTACACCCAAGACAGAGAGAAGCCCCTTGATTCTCCAACAGGCATTTACGGAGAAGGCAAGGAGACAGTCGCCGGGTTGAAGAGCAGCAACCCAGTCAGCAGGCAGGGCCTCTGCTTCTACCTGCACCAGAAAAAGACAATATATGGTCACGGTTACATACTCCGTCTTCTGTCTTTCTGCCTGTCCTTGGCTTTGCCTCGCTCCCGGTTCCCGTGTAAGTTGCTCCCGTTGTGTCTGCCTCCTGCCACTGTGGCTACAATGCCTAAGATACTCTCCTCGTTGCCTCCATTTTCTGCCTCTGTGTCCGTTGTCGTCGGTCGCCTTTTCACTTTAGTCTGTCTGCGTGCACTAATCCTCTGCGACAGCCTCTCGCTGCAGTCCATTCTTACGCAGCCTCACCTTGACGCTGCCCAGAGAGGCCCTTCTGTCTCTACTGGCGATGACGTCTCCGCACTGCAACAGCAGCCTCTCCACCAAAGGTCCCGCCGCCTCCTCCCCACATACGTGCAGTTCCTTTACCTACAGCACCGATAAAAGTTAAGGCAACAACAAGCATCCTAGCAACCGTAGTATTGGTGGACAAAGGAAAGGGAGCAGCGACACCAGCAGCCTCAGCGGGAAACACCGATGTGCAGTAAGGTGGCTGCGGAGTATGGCAGACAGGGAAGGAGCAACTTCAGGAAAAGCTGCAAAGGCGAAGACAGCACAAGCAGCACCATCCAAAAAGGACAGGTGAGGACGTACCCTGAGCCCTAAGAACGCTCTGGTCCACGCGGGCCCTCTCTGGGGGTCAGCCAAGAGCTGCACCTCGTCGATCACCCCAACGGAAAAGTCCCTATCTAAAGGCGCAGCCTCCACTGTGCTGCACACGTGAGTGGCTTCCTGAAACACCGAGCAAACAACAGAAAAAGGAAAGAAATGCATGAAAAGTGTAGCTCCCCTTAGCCCCAGGGTAGTAGCTAGCAAGCCGTGCCCAGGAACATCAACGGCGACAATGAATAGCCTCCAACACGGGGCATCCAGCACCCAGGAGAACGGGGCTAAAAGTTTGCTCACTGGGTCAATGATCTTCGAAGGCCCTGTGATTAAAGAGCACCTTACGCCTTTCCTCCGCAGCTCATTGTACACCTCAGTGGCCAAGAGACGGAGCGGGCCCAAGTAGCATCCACTTGACGCCGCCAGGAGGGCCTCAAGGGCCCCCCGGGTCTTGCCACTATTCGGGGGCCCCAAAGAAAGACAAACCCGACGCTGCTGTTTCCGAGCGGCAGGGAACCAAAGCTCAGGGGTCCTCAAATCCTAGAATGGCAGACGAACACCGAAATATTCAGGAGGAGACATGCGAGCCGTTTCAGCCCCGTGTATGCCAAAAGCAGCAGCAGCACCGGCAGGGGAGGACCTTCATATCACTCACTACAAGCTTTAAGATATTTTTGTATGCAACAGCAGCAGAGATACCACTTCTTGCCAGGTAGATTCGATAAAGAGCAAGCAACGGGCCAGCAGCAGGAGGAAGCACACGAGAATGTGCGGAGTTCTTTTGGGTTTCACAAGCCTCTGGAGGGACCCCTGAAGGCCCGTCCATTGCAGCGCAGATTTCGGATAGCTGCATACAATGGTACAACACCAAAGGCAGCACGTGACCACTGCTTGATTTGGAGTGGACGTCTGGCGTTATGCAGCATGCTAACTAGCTCGAAAACTCACCAACTGGTAAGTGTTGCAAAGCAGGTTTCCGTCCTCAAGACCTCGTACTGCTCTCTTCCTCCGCTGTAGCAGCACTTGCAGCCTCTCATGCGGCTGCTGCTGCTCCTTCTCTTTCCTGGATGCCGTTGCTTCCTCGAGGTCGAAATGACCTCTGATTGACCGCAACAAATCCGTGAATGCCTCGGCCTGCAGCCTGTCCAGGCGACATGTGCCATGATATTGTTGTGGGTGTTGTTGCTCTTCCTGCTCCTGGTGTTGTTGCTGCTTTTGCTGTTGCTGCAGTTGCTGTTGCACCCCCAAATACTGCTGTTCCTGGTGTCGTTGCACTGCAGTGTAGAGCCAGCGGAAAAAGGCCCGTTGCGTGTGTGCTGCTGAAAGCAAAGAAGCCGGAAGGCCCCACCGAGCCTCCAAAATGGCTGCAAGAGAGGGCCCCTTGGATGCGCCTTCGAGAAGGGAATCCACAGAGGACAGACGTCGCCAAAGAGAAACCAGCGCGTGGCGTTCTGCTGGGCTGAGAGGGGTAGACATTAGAAGCAAGGACACCTCTCTACCCGCTAGTCCTGCTGTTTGTACCTCTGCTGCAGTTGGTGCTTCCTCTATTGTTGATATGCTCGCTTGTTGTAGAGCATTACGAGCAGGTGAAGTAGCATCAAAATAGCTAGCTGCATCAGTTGCTGCTGTCAGGTACGAAACACGTAGCTCTTCCGCTCCCACAGCGTTCGCGCTGTGGTGGAGTTGTTGCTGCTTCTGCTTCTGCTGGTCCCCCTGCTGCTGTTGCTGCAGATAAGTGTGGCAGGCTTCAACACGAGCAGAGGAGGCGGCAGAGAAAGCAAGTTTGCCTCCCGTGTCTGGATCCTCCCACCATAAATCCCCTCCCCGGTGCTGCTGCTGCTGCTGCCTCTGCAGCATTAAGAAGTGGCTTATCTGCGAAATGCACCTCTTCCCCGTGGACACAGCCAATACTTGGCAGGCGCGGTTCCTTATGTAACCACAGCAGTTATAGCAACAGCTGCTGCTGCTGTTGAATAGCGAATCAGCAGAATTCGTCGATGCCCGCTGCAGCAAACGCCCCCCAAATGGCGCTGAATGTAAAGCCTCAAAAAAAACAGCACTGCAGCAGCAAGGCCCAATGAGAGTTGTTGACCAAGCTACAGCAGACCCTAAGTGGCGGCTGTAGCAGTTTGCGTTCCTGCTGTTGTTGCTGTCGCTGTTGCTGCTGCTGTTTCTGATAGGGGGTTCAGCTGAAACTTCCCGCTTCTGCTGAGGCAGCTGTAGAACAGCATTCGTGATGACGAATAATCTTCGCAGCTGCAGGCTCTGCTGTAGTCCCCTATGCTGCTGGCGAGAACACGTCAGCTGTTGCTGTCGCTGCTGTAGCCATCGCCTCTGCTGCTGTGCAGTGCTCTCATGAGCAGCGCACTGTAGGCGGACAATGCCAGACCTACACACCTCTTGCGCTACGCGAATAATCATTTTTGATGCTGTTTCTGCCCTTGCTTCCACCTGCGTTGCCGGTTTCCTGCCGCCACTGGTGTTGCTCCCCTTGTATCTGCTCTCAGGACAGCAGCAGCAGCGCTGCAACTAACATCCCTTGGGGAAGAGGCCATTACCATTTTATTTATATGAACTGCAGCCACAGGGCCTCCACCATAGAGCGTGCTGCTGTTGTTTTGGCTGTTGTGGCCTTTCGCACGCCAGGGGCTGCCACTGTAGCACCCTGCGAAGGGATCAGCCTTCTGCCTACCCGTTGCCTTCTAGTAGACTAGTGCATTTTCCGGTTGTGTGATGAATTCAACAGCATTCAACACCAAAACCTAAACAATATACTCTACGCCCTAACACCGAAGACTAGTTAGCAAGAATCGAGCAGGGCGCAGGTCCTCCGTGGCCGCCGTGGAGTTACGCCCTCCCGAGTGCCCCGCGGGCGACCGTGAACAAAAGTACATACGGAACGAATAATCAGAAGCTGCCGTCAATAAATGATTGTCTTGTTCCAGAAGAAGGCTGCAACAGCAGCAGCTGCTGCTGCTGTTGCTGCTGCTGCAACAGCGGCACATCAGCAGCGGTCTCAAGCGAACTAGATGCCGTTCAGCAACCTTTAGTGCGGCAGTCACGACTTCTTCCTACTCGGCTTCATGAAGTATTTCTTTATTCCGATTTCCCATTTCTTCTATGTGCATTTTACCCGTAGTTACTGGTAGAAGTTGTAGGGACAAATCCGCAGCCGCCTCGCGGGGCTGGGACCGCAGTAATATCAGCAACGGCGGTGAAGCAACAGCAACAGCAACACGAACTGCAAGAGAAGCCACAGCAGAGCTTCTCCTTCGTTTAATTACGGTTTGTTCTTTCCTCCGTTTTCTGCCCAGAGGTAACGGAAATTCGCTGTGGCGTGCCTCATCGCGACCCTTGCAACAGCGGTGAGCCGTTGCTGTTGCTTGTGCTGCTGGTGGTGGCGCTACTCGCCGGGCTATACCCAATATGCAGCACAAGCAGTAACAGCAGAAGAATTCACAGATCCAGCAGGTCTTCGCCGTAGCTGTTGGGGTTTCGAGGGACTCCTTGTGCCTTCCCCGTACAAGCACCACCAGCAGCAGCAACAGCAGCGCTGCCGCTGTACAGTGGCAGCTTCTAACGACGCTCAAGCTCTTACGGGGCAACTAAGCAACAAAGTTGCTCATCTGTAGGGGCGGTTGGTTATTGGTTGTCATTTGGGTTCGGAGCCGCTGTTGGGATCGGCACCTACTCTAGGCTCGTTTCCCCAGCGGCTCTCCTATTGTGTCGCGATACCTTGATCAGACGGTGAGGCAGAACCTGCAGGAGCAGCATTGAGCTTCGACTATGCGGTCCGACCTTTCTCCGCAGCAGGAGCTTGGCGAGCAGACACTGCTGCAGCAGCAGCAGCAACCACAGGGGCTAGGCGAACTACTGCAGGAGCAGCTCACCCAGCCACTCCTGCGTCAGCCACACGATCGAATGAGGGATAAGGCTTGCCACGACCAGAAGCAGCAGCAGCAGCAATATTTTTATGAGGAGCTTCAGCAGAGCAGCTCCCGTAGTCCCACCCGAAAGAACAAGAAGAGTGCGACAGTTGATGCGGACGCGAGTCGACATCGAGTGCGTTGTTGTTGCTGTTGTCGTTGTGAATGTAGCAGCAACAGCAAAATCAACCGGAGGTGTTGTTGCCCCCATAATGACATGCCTGCTGAAGCTCTGAGCAGCAAAGTTCTGCTGAACGTTGGGGGTCGCGTGTTTGCCACAACGTATTCAACTCTGAGGAACTTCGGCCCACATTATCTTTCGCGGTGTCTGTCTCCTCCTTGGAGGCAGGGTGAGACTCGGGAAATATTTATAGACAGGAATGGGGACAGCTTCTCTTACGTTCTTGACTTCCTCAGGAATGGATGTCTTTGCTGCAGCAATGAACCTTGGCTGCTACAGCAGCTACTGCTTGAGGCCCGTTTCTTTTGTATTCGGCCCCTTGAAGAGGATATTGAAGACAGAATCAAAAAGATAAAACTAGAGAGAGTGACACAAAGATGCGAGGAAGCAGGCAGGTGCGTAACAGCATCGAGGTGCCCAATCATCTGCAACCTTCCAGAGCAGTTCCGAACTCTCGTCCCCTTCCTGGCGTAGCTGTCGGCTTGTACTGACGTTCAAGAGTGTTTTAGGATGTTGTTTCTCTCTTTGCTCCCTATCGGCTGATTTTTGTCTTTGTCCTCCATCTTATTGCTCGCCTTTTGCCTCGGAGTCGGTACAGCCTCAGTAGCCCCCTGTATGTTTGTGTGCACTTTGCCATTGACTAGGAATGGTACGTATTTAAAGCGTCAGGTTTGTTCGCACTTCATTTTATAGGATTTTGCCAGCATGCACTCTGGATCCGTTGTTGCAGGCTCGCAGCAGCAACTGCAGTGGGAGGCGGCCGACCGCAGGATTGTTTGGCAAATTTCGTACCTCTCGAATCTCCCATGTTGCAGCAGCAGCTGCTGCATATGAACCGCTGCGGGGACCGTGATACAAGCAGCCTTGTAAGGAGGCAAATATATTACTGCAGATGACTTGTTGTGTAGCTTTTGCTTCCCGCTCGTGATTACTTCGTTCATTGATGAATGCATAATTGAACAGCTGCCGTTGTTGTTGCTACTTCTGCAGGGCCGCAGGAGCAGCCGTAGTAGCGACGGGGGGAGCCACTCAGGAAACAGCGAAAGCGACGGCGGCAGCAACGTGCGGGAGCCTCTTACCAGTGCAGCACCAACAACAGCAGCTTCACCTGTGGAGACACTGCAAGAACGTGCTAAGCTTGCACAGATTGCAGCAGCAGCCGAGTTGGCCGCACGAGCTGAGTCGTTAAGGCGATCTCTCGTCAATGATGATCCCGATCCCCCGGAGCCGCAGGTCGTCAAAGATTTGGGGGAGAGAGTGCTGCTTACAGACGAAGATTTTTGAGCAGAGCAGCACCATCTGCGGCAGCAAGAGCATCTTAATAACGATGCTGACATGCCCGCTTGTGTCATTCTTACATTTATTTTGCCGTGTGATCGTTGCTAGCAACTGCCCCCAAATGCTGCCGCACAAGGGGCGGAGGCAGTTTTGTCAGTTTTCTTTGAAGGAGGCAGACAGTCGTCTGATATTGGTGGCCTTTCGAGTGTATGCATATGCACATTCACGTGCACCTGTGTTTCGCGTGCAGTGTTTACACTTGTTGCGCATTGTTCATATGCTTGGCTGGAGGTACCCGTATCTCTCTTGCCAAAAAGAACAGTTTACATGGCACCGCACAGCACATCGTGTGCTCGGCAGACCAAGAGTTGGCGCTCCTCGTGCAGCAGCAGAACTAGCAGAATTAGTAGCAGTAACAACATTTGATATAGCGGGTCATATGGAAGGCTTGCTTCTTGGAGGTTTGGTGGACCTCTGGAAACTGCGCATGCAGACGTGTAGACATATCATGAAATGCGATCACAAACAAACGTCTTTCAGCGCATCAGCGTGGTCATGCAGCTGTTCCCCTGTACGGGTAACTGGGTGCATAGGAGCGTGCATGGTTGCTGTTTTGTTAGCGTGCTCGTACGGGCACATAGTTATCATTGAGACAGGGCTGCTGCGTTTGCCTACACAGGCAGCGTGTGGCGGCGGCACGATATCCAAAGCTTTTCCCGGGATGCTCCCTTTCAGCATTTGTGATTTTCTTTGCACTTGCAAGAACTCGCCTGCCTCATCTGTGCATTCATGCTCAAGTGCTGTGAACTTGCGCACACATCTAGAAATGGGTCCTCATAGTCTCACAAGCCAATCAGGGGTATAGTGGCCCACGCTGCAGATTGATCACTTGTGCAGCAACGGGTGGGAGGCTGTTTGTCAGCATCTACGAGTTCACAGATGACCCGAAGGCATCATTCGGGGAGTTGCCTGTAAAGCTGCATCCCAAGCAGCAGAGATGCGCTGCATCGGAGGCATCGTGCAGTGTGCATGTGGATGCATTTACTATATGTAAGTTCACTCTCGTCTCTTAGGACAAAAATTTAAAAACTACGACCACAAGCAATGATCGCGCATCGGCTGAGGGGTGCAAACATCTGGCGTTTTCAGTGTAAAAGGGGAGTTGGGCCAGAAGGACTTGCAGCATTGTAGTGGCAAGTTCCTTTCCACCCTGACATCGCGGGCAATATTAGTATGCTTACGATGCCAGAAGGTAGCTGACGAAGGTAGCCGTCATTTGCTCTGCTTTCGAACAACCCAGTAGTTCCAGCACATCACTGCTGTGACGAGCCAGCAACCTTACCCAACGACTGTTGTGAGCTGCTGTAGAGTCAAAAATACTGAAGAAAAGGGTTTCCAAGGAAATGCTGTCCTGTGCGTATGTCCCAAGGCCTCCTGGGCACAGCGGACCAAAGGCCTGGGTCAGGTGCGAGATGACGTGGCCTCAGATGTGAGCTACAACGCACCTTGCTGCAACTAGAGCTGCAGGGAGACCACAGATGCAAGCACAGCCAAGCCTCATTCGCTGCATGCACTATTTGTGTAGGCAATTGCTGAACACTTACTTGGCCCTCCACAATCAGCCTGTGCGCCGTTAGGGATACACGCCCCAAATTCACACAAACCATGCTACAGCTGTGATCGCAGTGATATACTGGAGCTACTTTTGAAGACCGTGAGTTACGACATTTGGAAAAAGTACAGAAGGGTGACCCCACGAGATAACCCTTCAAAAGGGGACACCCCTGAAACGGTCCAACTGAGTTTTTGTTTCATTGCCCACAGGGCGCCAAGCGCTTAGTAGGTCAGTTTCAACCATCTCCTGAACGAGGAACCCGCAGAGAAGTGAAAAGGACTCTTGCATTAAGAGACACTCGGCATCCCTAAATCTCTACAGCTGCTTAATGCCACTGCTGCAGAAACGATCTGTACGGTGATTGATGTGACTGTGCCCGTGACTGCAAAGGGCGCGCGTGTCCCAAATGATCTGATCAAAGGCAACTCACTCAAATACATGAGCCTGAAACCTGCCTGATTTCAGAGAATTCCGACTCGGAGTCAGAACTCTCCCCTGAACAGGCGACCACTTGAGAGCATACGATTACATTCACATGATTCAAACAGTTCAGCGTCCTGCCTGAGATGGGAAGTTTTGACGCAGGCCAAGAACACTCCCAATACTTGCAATAAACGAAATTTGTGATGTTTAACGCAAGCGTCGCAATCTAATCCACAGAATTTTCGCACTTTGCAAGATGTAACGAGAGTCCTTGACCTTACTTAGTAAAGGACCGTCGTGAGCTGCAAAAGAGTCAAAATAATTATATGGTATGAGTTCCAAAAAACAGCTGATCCCCATCCCCAGCCCTTAGGCTCTCAGTGTGCAGCGACCCGGCTGCCTCTTCATGAGGAAAGGAGGCGTCCTGGCAGGAGTTGGAGCTCGCGTCGACGCAACTCGTGCTGCACGGCAGCTCCACATGGGAACATATCCAAGCTTCCTTCTTTGGCATGTGCTAATCCTACAGGAAAACGCTGGGCATATATTTCTCCTCTAGTAGGTAGGCTGTGCAGCACTAAGAGTATGCATATCAGCTTCTTCTATAGCATGCTGTGGGAGGCGTCCAAGCCCGTCCTCAACGGGGAGCGCGGTGAAAAGGCCGCAAGAGGTAACTGCCGCATCTGCAGATCCACCTCGAGCCAACTTCGTGCTTATACGAGTTCTTATTAATGCTCGTGAGTTCCTAGAGGTACATGAGAAGGGCTGCGGAGTGCGCCTGATACATGAAGCTACGGCGACGACGCGCAACACATATGCGCGTTCGTCCGCACAGTCTCTGCAACTACGTCTCACCGGTGGCTGACAGAAGATAGGAATCAGGAAAGCTATTGGTATAAACACGTGAGATCATCCCAAGCTCAATGCATAGTGGTACTGGCCTTTTAATGTGGGTATGTTTGCCATGACATCTACCTTAGCCCTGTGGGCCATCGCGAGCCGCAGTACAGTCAACGCGATTCGGATAATCGCTCCCCGTGAAGTAGTTCACAACACTTACTGTCTTCGAGCCTCCCGAGAACCAGAGCAGGATGATGGGGCTAAAGGGAGGAGGATATGCTTCTTATGGGCTGCAGGAGTTGCTGCTTCAACTGCTGGCAAACAACAACCGTACGCGTTTATTGCTTTGCTCCCTGCCGAAGCAAGCACACTGGAGATAATTTTTTAACAAATATTTGGCCTTTAACACCCAACGTTTACATAAATATCAATACGTCTATCGGCTATTGACGCAATTTGCTGCAGCAATTGCTTGGGATGCCATTGGCGAAGTGTTCTGAAGGGCAGCTGCTCTCCCCTCCGACCACTGGGTGTCCCAGTCACACCAACAGAGGCTGACAGAGAATCTGGGGAGCGGGTGCTGTTCTGTAGAATACCCTGTTGTTTGTTCTTGACAAACAACATGCAGCACGTTCTGTCAGAAGCTGGAGCATGCATCTCCTTTTCCCTGCAGGGTGCCGAGTAATGGCCAATTAAGTGTTGAACAACTGTGTGGTAAGTTGGCGAATGCTTCGAAAGTAGGTTCGGGCACGCTTGCTTGCGCTTCCAGCAGGAGCTGCAGCAAGCTGCACTGCATTTCATGACAAGCTGCCCTCTCCCCACAGTCCGGGGCCCCTGGGCAGCTGTACCCAGGACGCCTGGAGGTAGAAGCGGAGGCTAGCTGCATTTGAGGAACTCCTGCTTTGATTATATTGTGACTTTCCTGCAGCTCAAGGCCTTCTCCACTAAAAGCGAAGGCTCGTTACACAACACCACAGCAATGTCTTCGCAAGGACCTTTCACATGCGTACGCAAGCTCCGTTTTGACAAGTTTTAAACGCCCAGGAGGCTCCCACTAGCCCATATGTTAGGATACATGGACGCATGCACGTACTTCAGAGGGAACCTGCCACACACAGTATGGCGGTTCTGCGCCTAAGGAAGCGAGCCCGGGATTTCCCACCATGAAGATAGCTGCTGCAGGACATTGATCCGTTTCAATCACTCAGGAAGGGCCTTATTCTTATGATTTACAGTTTTTTCTAGTGATAAGCATGCACAGTAAGTGGGGGGACATGCTATGTTTTCCCGAATCCTGCAACCACCAGCCCCCAGACCCCCCCTGTCGCTTCCCCTGGGCAGTTGTGTGGGCCCTTAGCATATTTTTGGTGCTGCACATGAAAATTTTGATTCGCGAGTGAATGCATTAATAAGCCGCATGGTACAGTACTTAGACCTGAATAAGTGTCAACAGCCTCTTCCGATCAGTCCCTGCGAGGCGGCGGGCAGCCGTCGTATCACCTCTGGTCTAAAGTCGACTTCCATACTTTGCGTCCATCTCAACGATGTTGACTTAATTTCGAGGTCATATCTGGGCATATTTTCGGGTTTCTGGTTTCAGGGATAGGCGTTTTGCTCGATATTGCCCCTCATGAGGCCTTCGGCATAGGCTTTCTGTGTCTTTACGCGCCTTGCCCGCCCTCGCGATCGAGACCTTTCCGACGAAAGACACCTCCTACGAACAGAAGGCCTCAAGTCGAACATGATATTCTGCATATCAGGCTGAGGCATTCTAACAGCCTCACTATTGCCATTGCCCAACTCCCCGGCGACAGGCGGCGGTAGCGGACAAGGCGGCGGGCGTTGTTACAATCTGCAAGCTCGTTCCTTCATGCTCATTTTTGCCTGTCTGTCTTGGCTGGTTTGAATCCCGTGTGGCCTCTTTACGACGAGTGGCTGCAAGGGCACGGCATCTGAGGGAGAAGAGGCACAATGAGTCTTGGGCGGGACGCGTTGCTGGGGGCAGCAACTCTTTGTGGGATTCCTGCATATTTTCCTTCTATGCCGCTGGCATCCGAATGTACAGTGGCCGACGAGAACAGTCCTGACCCACACAGAAATTCGGTGTCTCCGCTCAGTTTCCTCTCGATGAAAGCATCCATGGCCGTGCACTTGAGAGAAACGCCATCGGAAGCCCGTTTTTCCAGCGGTAAATACCAAGAAAGTAGTTACAGAGGGTACAGGGACAGACGCATAAATCCTTGCCACTTGACTGCCAGAGGGGTTCAAGCCAACATCCATCACGTATCATCTCCACGAGGTTGTGATTTGGCGGGAAACGGGGCAGAGCATTGCTCGACAGGTCAGCAGCTACGCAGTCCTGTCTCGTCAGAGCATACCTGTGACTCTGCATCAAATGAATCAAAGCATGAGATTTTCTCAGGTGTTTCGGATGGATCTGGGAGCGACGACGGAGTGGAGGTATATATTGACGAGACAGACGAAGATGTGAGCGACGGCTTGTTAATCACGGAGTGCCGCATCAGCTCCCGCAAAGCAGCTGAAATCCGCGCATTCAAGGCGCAGTGGGTGGAGCAGATGCTGTTAAAGAAGGAGCAACTCCTCAGCCCGTCCCTCGTCAAAGGCGCAGCAACTGGGGGGAGACGCCGCACTTGCAGCGCTAGCGGAGAGACAAACGGGCATGAGGCTGTGGCTGTTGCACAGTGGGGAAGCGGGCTTGAGTTCTTAGAGAGCAAATTGAGAGCTTTCGCTGCATGCATGATGCCAGAGGCACTCGAATGTATCCGTCGCAACGCGAAACGGTGGGTCGAGGCCTCTAGTGACTTTTCAGAATCCGACTCTTCAGACTCCCCAAGGGCTTCTTCCCGCTGCACCCGCGTCCGGCATGTGAAGGTCTCATCAGCGACATCTCCTTCATTTGGCCGATGGCCTCCTGTTCCTTCGAACCAGCATGCACCGACGCCTGCTAAGGAGATGCAACAGCAGCTGGCTTATAGTAGAGAGCACCAACAATGCGCCGCTGCTGCAGACGTTGCGCTGCACTCATGGGGGCATTTTCTCAAATACATCCGAAAAACTAGCGGGGTTTTACCTTCAAGACAACGTGTTGAACGAAATGCAGGCCTTGAAAGCGATGACGACGATGAGCAGGCCCCGTTGTACATGTGCCGCCCGGGATCTGTGCAGAGGCCGTCACCACTAATTAGCCACAGTCTCACAGAGCACCTCAAGGCCTCTGGCACAATGTTTTTCAAACATTTTCATAGGCAGTGCCTAGTAGCGTCTGCTTCCGCTACTCTTGATGCTTCTGGAGTAGCCCGTACACAACCGCAGCCGTCGAATGCAGTGCGAGATTATTGTGTCTCGGCCTCCACAGTTGTGCATACATCCCCAGCAAACAAGCTTGCAGCTGCAAAAGTAAACCATGACGAACGAAAGCGCCATTCCCAGCCGGATATTGAGGGGGCAGTCCCACTGTATGAAATAAGTGCAAAGACATCTGCGCTGTTCGGCGATATGATGCGGCTTGAAGATACTGCGCGGATGCTCGACGCGTCGTGCACCTTCCGCCTGCCAGCAGCTCCTTCTTCAATCGTTCGTTCCAAGAAATGGAAGCCTACAGCACGTGTTGAAGCTGCACACCTGTGCAGCGGCTCTTCTGCTCCCTCATCTGGCGTTGCTGGTCTCTGCTCTGCTGCAACCGCCGAGTCGCCTGCCACAGCAGCAACCGCACCAACTCTTTCTTCTCAGCAAAGGCATGTGACTCTGTATACAAGCCCACACGCAGCAACTGCCGCTGCGCTCAGCCAACTGATCGCAAATTGCCGGACCGAAAAGAGTTTGGAAACGCAAGCGCGCAAGCATATACCCTGCTCGGACGCTGCAGGTGGGAGTTATCTGAAGCCAGAAGAAAGCAGCTTTGACGCAAAAGAACACGGGGGAAGTGACTCGTCCGTTGTATATACAGTCCAGGCAGATGAAGACACCTTGGCACTCAGCGGGTTGGACGCGGAGTACTGCGCACGCGTTGAGTCGGCTTCGCGAGGGAGAAACCGAGCAGCAGACAGTTTAGCACATTTAGAACGTATGCAGTTCAACGGCACCGCTGTGCACGGAAACGCACCGTATGCGGCAGCGCACAAAAAGAAGCGTAAAGCCCCTACCGAGAACAATGTGGTTTCGAGTGACGACGGGGAGTCGGGCAGTGAGCGCTATCCGCATGGAGAGGGAACATCGGGAGCAGCGTGTCGTGCAGAGGCAGCAGAGGATGCAAACTACCAGAGGTCGCTGATGGTAGACAAGCTCATGTTAGCTCACCTGATGCCGTACCTTCCGCAGTTTGGTCCTCCGTAGGACTTCAGGCTGCGCTTTCCTGAATCTTGGGTTGCATCTGTCACCCTTGTTGGCCACTATGTGTCTGTAGCAGTAGCCGAAAAACTGTCAGAACAGTTCGTTTGGCTGTGACGATTTGACCGTGTCCAGCGCACTGGCGCGAGACGCAGAGGGACTCCAAGCGTACTTTGCGTGCTAGCGCTCGCTCTAGTATTACGCCGTTCTGCGTGGCACACTCGTGAAAGAAGTCGTGGGAACGCTTTTGCCGGAGTTCAGGGCTGGGTACACAGCATGTGTAGCCCTTCTATGAGTCGAAAAGTATAAACATGGGAGTCGTATTCTGATGCACGGCACATTTGAAAGTGAATAATGAGTGCATTATGCATGTAGGGGCTGCGAATGCTGAGGGTATTCGAGCAACAGAGACGTTGAGCAAGTTGCGTCGTTAAGTTACCTAGGAGCAGTGTCGGTTGATGACTGCCCCACCATATGCAGGTCCCTGAGTGCGTTTTGCACACGTGCACCCTGGCGTCTGCTACAGAGGTGATGGCCCCAGTTGACGGGTGGCGACCCATGAAGCACCTCGACTAGGCACCAGTAACTTTAAAGTATGAACCCCACGGTTTCATTTGTCTGCTTGATGAAAAGGTGTGGGAGCTACAGGAGGGACTGCAAGTCTGGTAGTGTCACTGCCGTTGGAGCTGGTTCCGAGCTGGCAGCTCAGCAGCTGACGAAGTTGTCTGTTGGGCGTATTTGTAGTTTCGGTGTGCCCCCTCGGGACCGACACAGAGTGGACTATGCACATTGTTTCCCCGTTCGCAACAGGGGACACCTTCAACAACGCAGCTGAATGCATAACAGCAATGCGTCGTACTGGAGTTTGGAACTCGGGCACAAAGTACTTTGCGACTGTGCTTGACGGCGAGTAGGCATGCATAAGAGACTAATGGTGTTCCACCTGGGAACAGGTCACCATGGGTAACAATACTTACTCGTTCATGCAGCTTTTGCGCCCAACTCTTTATATTAGCATCCATGCAGTGGGAACTCCCACTTCTTATCGGTTGCATACATGAGGGTGGCAAGCATCTTACCAAGTCCCTATCTTTGGAAGCTGCGAATAGCTCTTTCTTCGTTAGGAGAACATAGTGAAAGAGCCCTCAACGCCTAAGTTGTCCAGTTGCATCAAATTCAAGATATTTTTTCTGAGGAAGAGTCTACAACTCCTAGGAAACGAGGCTAAATCCCACAGGCACGTTGACTTCAACTTTATCACAAAGTTCCCTGTAGTTCCGGCCTAATCGAGTCGCGTACTCCTGTGTACACGAATGACGGATCCCAACGTGCTGCTTACCACTTTCTTCAGTCTTCAACTGACCTGGAGAGCGAGAGACTTGTTTAGACTAACTGTGGAGTGTACCGCAGGAGTGGGAGATGGCTATTTCGGGAATTCAGTGTGCTCTTGTACCCGCATACGCCTCCTTGCGGCTATATAGCACAAATAGCTGCAGCGTACACACATTCTGTGGCTGTACCGCCTTAGTAATCTGCACAGTTGCTTAGGCAGAATTGCGCCTTCCAATATTTTCGAGATGCTCACTATTCGAGGACTCAATGAGTGGCGGTATGGTTCCGCAATTACTTACAATAAGCTTTGTATAAGCACGTGTAGTAGTGTGAACAGATCCCTTCCTTGCAAGGGAGTTCACTTGCAGCAAGCTACGTGTAGCGAGAGTGCTCTATCTGACCAGAGGACTATCGTGAGCTGCGAAAAAGCCAAATACTTATAAGAAAAGAGTCCAGCAGCTAACCTCCTCCCCCAGACTTTAGGCAACCATAGCGCTGCCGCTCGGCTGCCTAGGCACGAGCAGGTAAGGCAGCCCAGCATGTGTTGCAGCGCACCTCGCTGCAACTCGTGCAGCTCGGCAGCCCCATATCTAGGCACATTCAAGCCCCCTTTTGTTTCATGTACCAACTCAATAGGCAATTGTTGAATACTTCCTTCTCCGTTAGTAGGTAGTCTGCGCACCAGTCGGCGTACACCTCTCAACTGCACGTAGGACACAACGCAGTGCCCGTTAAGCGTACTCATTCAACTTCGCACGCCACGCCTCACTACACTATCAACGCCATTCTTGTTAAAGTACACACTGCAAAAGGAACGGCTTGGCATGTCATACGGCTGGGGCAACATCTAGAACTGCACGCGAAGGAGAAGCGGCACGGAGTCGTTCTTCTGCGCTGCTAAGCAAAGCGACTCTGTGCCAGTACGCATGTAAAGCTGACGCCATAATAAACTAATTCTGGCATGTGGATGCTTGTATATATTCCCAGATATTATATTGGTCTTCCCATAACCAGCGGAAGAACTATTCAATTCTGCACGAGGGCGAATGACTAATACTGAAGAGAGACACATCCGCTACACCTACGATCTATTATATTAAAACACTTCGCAGATTAAATGTCCCCTATATTGAATATATAGGAGTATTTAGAGCGCATTGAAAGCCCTTGAAACGATTGTTTTTTCTCTGCGGCCATTGGCGGTGGGCGAGCGTTAGCCCCATCGTCTTGCATGCTCGTGGCCGCTGAACACTAGCGTCTCGAAATGTTTTTACGTCCATGCACAGTTAATTGTTTTTTTTCTTTGATTTCAATGGGAATTCATCCTCACTTTTTCCTCACCACAAATTCTGGACTCTGCAAGAGCTGCTCAGGTTCCTTGAACGCCGAACTCGATTCAACAGATTACTGCAACTGCGTCACAATGCTCGTATGTTAGTACATAGAACCGCTAGGCCAATTTTATCTTTCATTATTTCTATTTTTGCTTTAGATAACAATTGTATCGGTCAGCATGAGCATTCGGGGTGGTGCCTGCTGGAGTGCTACATACAGCAAACAGTATGGTGAAGCTCGCTGGAAACTCTTGCTGAATGCTCTTGCAGAAGCGCCAAATCAGTTAGCCTTCGTATCTCCGAATATATCTCACAGCGCTCTCCGTTACCTGCTGAGGAAGCCGCGGTTTGTGCCCAGCTTGATTCCAAATTGCTTCTCATTCGACAGCCACACAGCAGCAACTAACGATAGGACAGACGATGCAGGTGCTGAAAGTGCTGCAAATATCGTTTCTGAACCCAGTGATCTGCCTCCGAATGATCAGAACTCCACGGGCAATGTAACAATCGTTGAAGATGAGCATATTGCGGAAGAGGCAAAAGCAAAAACATACTTTCTCGGTAATTCCTAACCTACTTGAGGAGCTCAACATTTCCAGTCTCAGCAAATACGTATCATGGTTCGACTCCCCATAGGCTTCAACTGCTGTACTCAAATTCATAGTCAGCTAATTAGTTACATGTTTTTTGTGATAGGCTGTTTATGCCTTCTCAGATGGAGCATCGGCTCTTGCTGCCTTTGCCCTCGACGCACGTCCAGGGGAAGTCGTGCTTGACATGTGCGCGGTGAGTTCATTATATGCATTTTTATGTCGCGAGGCCAAATAAATGGCCTGTTTCTTTACAAAGAATAGAAGTTAAACGCGGATACATGCTTTCTGGTTATCTGTGTGCGCTTGACGTGTGCCCGTAAACAGGCACCTGGCGGTAAATCTCTAGTTATTTTGTCAATGCTGACACAAGCGAAGGTTCCACCATACATTGTTGGAAGCCACAGTATGCATTGTGAAACCAGCAATGCAGATAGTGACGAAGAGCCGGAGGGGCTGCTGGTGTGTAACGACATCAGCCGCGATAGGCTTGCGCGGTGAGCCAATGCCCTGCTTCTACAGCCGACAGTCCACCATATTTGTAGGCTAGATTCCAGTTATACAAGGACAGTGGCGGTGATTATTTGCTTTGTCTCCGTTCATTACTGTGTAAACTGTATAGCTAGATGCTTATCCAACATGCAAGGGCAGTGGGGATGTTAAGGCGCGTGACTTGTCTTTGTTCAGACTTCAAAATACTGTGAACAAGTTCCTGCCCTCGTACGCCACGGCAGGGTGAGTTGCAGGGAATTCTTGGTATGGCTCCAAGTGGGTCGAATAAATAACTATCTGCTGTGTTTTTATTGCGTACAGTTGAAGATTTTGCCTATACACATCGGTGGCCACAGGTGTGCCACAGATTGAATGCCTGCACACATGCACACTTCTGGTTTATGGGTTTAAATAGATTGCAGAATTAATGCACCAGCTTGCGGCTGCTGATGTGTACAGACAGCGGCTTCAGTTCAGTTGCGCAGATATCTGCAAGGGTGGCGCATATGGTGGGTCCAATGCCAGTTGCTACAGCAATCTAAACATTCCTGGAGCTGGTAGTCAATATTGATACACAGGAGCAGCTCCTTCTTTCACGGTCTCCGATGTGTGCCCAACGTGGCTACGGGTAGTCGCTAACCGATATTCATATTTGGAGTAAATGCACCCAGAAAATGCATACTTGAGTTTTATGCCATCAAAAAATACTCATATTTGGAGTGGATGCGCCCAAAAGGCATTTATATGGGTTTACGTTGTCGGAAAATACCATGCTCTTATAATTTAGAAAGTGTTGAGATTGTAAGCTCATGTGTTCAGAACGCTTCGCTCCGTATGACCGGATTATCTTAGACGCACCGTGTTCGTCTGATAGGCATCTTTTGCATAAGGGAGGATCCGCTATGGCGAATTGGTCCCTGAGTACGTAGCGGCACAAATTGGGGTTGTTTTGGACGATGGATCAACCGTTCAGTCGACTATTTACTTACTCTATGAAAAATTCCTGTTTAGTATTGCGATATGTAGGATATATGTATCGTTTATATAATTTGCAGCTACGGTGTGACCTGTTTGCGGCGGCTTAACAGGCACACCCAAAGCTCATGCCGAACGGCAGCTGAAAATGCTTCGCATTGCCTCGAAGCTATTGAAGAAAGACGGCATTCTTCTGTACAGTACTTGCGCGTTATCAGAGCTAGAAAACGATGCTGTAGGTACCCTGCAGCAGTTGTACGGCTGCACTTTGGTCGATATATAATTTCCAGCCTTTATTGCCACAAAAAAAATAGCTGTAACTGGTTTGAGAGCGAAAAGACTTGCGCTGTATGGGATTTTTTTGCCTGTTGGTGTGCATTGGCAACATTCACCACAGGTAATTGAAAAGTTCCTGAAGAAGGCGAAGGAAAACATAAAGATACTGCCGCTGTTCGATGGAGAGTGGCCTGCGGGAGTCAAAGTTTTAGAGAAGACAGGATCGGGATTGTGCACGAAGACAGACCGAAACGACAGTTCTACTTTGTTTTCCGTTGAAAAACTCAAGTACGGATACGCCATGCTTCCTGATGTATCGAGGTTTGGGCCCATGTACTTCTGCAGAATGCAGATTATGTGATACTAGCAGCACGCTACTTTGCTGCGCTGCTAGCTGGCTATCCAAATTTCTGTTTTGTGCGGCAGCGGGAGCGTACATTATATATATG